>LPNX010552190.1:352300-412345 GCA_001517045.1 Pseudotsuga menziesii | reverse complement strand
AGATAAATATGGGCATGAGACGGAGGAGGTTTCACTCGTATAATAATCAGAACTTAGAGTAGAACCTGATGTTGTAGATGACACATTAGACTGAAATGAGTGATGAACATCTCTGCGATTATTATATGTTCCTTTGGCTTGATATTTTTCAGCATTGCAAACACTGAGCATGGCAGATCTCCCCCGCATAGGTTTCTCATTATTCAGCCATGGATCCTCCTCCCATTGTCTTTCGATTCTGGAATTCCCCAACAGTACTCTACTGTTCTCTGCCACGACATTTCTTGTACTCTTCTTGTCTGCCATGATTCCTCCCTCGTCTTTGGTCGACTTACAAATTACATCGAGCAAAGCAGAGGAGAATGACTGATTTCTCGAGTGATGGCGATCATGGCGATGGGGATGCCGCCCGTTCTGCAAATCATAGTCCGAGTTCTCCATAAATTCCAGGCTCACCTGAATCTATAGGAAAAAGGAAATTAATTAGATTTAACTCTGTGAAACATCTAGATCTAGGTAGGTAGGCTTTGACGAATGCCTGTAATCACTTACCAACACACGCGATCTCTATCTGGAGATATAGATAGATCTGTGGAATCGATCAGACATTGGAACAACTCTTTTCCGGTAGTAACAATATTCCACAGAGAAATCACTTCAATAATTTTCGTGAATTTACCCACACACTTGCAAACACCAAATCCACCAGTCCTCGGAAGTCATGGATCTGCTGACTGTTTTAATTATAAATAACATAATAATAAAATATAATAAATGCTGATGTCATAGTAGCCATGTGTCAAGTGAAAACCAGATACCAAACTTCAAGGCTGACATCACTCTTGATTGGCCAATTAGAAGTTGACAAAATATTAAATACAAATATTTTTATTAAAATTTAAAATATTTAAAAATTGGTATTTTTCATATTACAAAGTTAAACTTTGGAATATAGATTTAATCTTTTAAATATGCAACAATATGCACCAATTAATAACAAAAGTCAAAGGGGTTTGAATTCAAATGATTACAATATACCTGCTGAGACAGGTATAAAAATGGAAAACATTAGGATTGATATTATTGCGCAGACTCAATCTTTTCCTCAAGAGAACAAAAGTTTTAACTAAAAAATTGTATTAAAAAGATAATAAATCATATGCTTAATTAATAAGAAATTGGACAAGGTAACATGTTTAAGGGAATTAAAGATTACTTTTTATGAAAAAGGTAAAAAGTATAAGGGAATCAAAGTTTATTTTTTATGAAAAAGATGAATGTTGAGAGAAATTTAAGAAGGAAAACCTCTAGATAATTTAATAAAATTATTGAGAGAATTTAAAAAGAAATTTGACCTTTAAATAAAAAGAAGAGTCATGCTTTGAGTATATATAAAAAAGAAAAATATATACTATAGATTGAAAATGAAAGAAATATAAATAATTTTAGAAACTAAACATATCTATGTGAACAAAAAGACTTACCATCATACAAAATAAATATTTAAATTCCCAAAAATGAATTGCAAAATATAAATATATAATAAAAATTTCTAAATTTAAATTAAATATTTTAAAATGTATTTATTAATGAATTTAAATAATAATAAGGAAATAAAAAACAAAATAATAAATCTATTTAATTAAAAAAGTTGATATAAAACTAAAATTGTTCTAATATTTTTATTTATTTAATAATAGAAAGATAATATCCTAAAAAAATATAAAATCCTAAACACAATTAAAATAACATTACCTAAAACTTAGAACATATTAAATCTCAACAATTAAAATAACATTACCTAAAACTTACAACATAATAAATCTCACATGTAAGATTAAACTACAAATTTTTTGAATAGAGCCATTCACTTGGAGATCTCTCCTCATAACATTAAAATGGTCATAAGTACATTGGTGGTCTTCACACTCAGATCCATTGTTACCATTATGTCCTCATAACCTTAAAATGGTCATAAGTACATTGGTGGCATCCACACTAGAACCATTGTGACCATTGTAACATATTGATGAGCATACTAAATAATATTATCATTGTAACATATTGATGAGCACACTAAAGAATATTATGTTAGAAGTTGCTTAGAGATTTGTGTCAAAGAAAAGTATATAAGGGTAGTTTAAGAAGAAGAATCATAAACTTTATAAAATGATTTTGAAGAAGTATTGGACATAACCATTAAGAGAATGACATAAGACTATTTTAATTAACATAATAAAGCATTGAAAATATTAATAAAACTAATATAATTCAGTGAACAATACACCACAAAAACATGAATAACCTTATAGAAATGGTAACTATCTCAAGATAAGATAAAAACAAGCTAAAGATAAGATAAAAGAGTAATATATAGTAATATATAGATGCAAATAAAAACACACTAAATAAATCTTAATTAAATGATGAAAAATACCTATTGTAGGAAAATTAGTATGTCAAATATGAATGTTATAAAAAATTTATTGACCCATATAAACTAATTATTTAATATATAGTAGTAAAATAAATTATAATACAATGTTTAAACAACAAAGTAAAATGACAAAAATAACTTTTATATAGTAAAAACAATGTATGCAAAATGTGCACAATTAAAAAGTGAGAGAAGAAAAGAAGCCCATTTTTATTAACAAAATAAAATTCAGAATGCCTAATAAAGTTAATATAATTTAACAACCAATTATAAAGTTTATAATTTCCAGGAAATTATAAATAACCTTATAGAAAAGATATCTTCCCATAAACTAAATCAAAATAAGACTTAATATGTAGATGCAATTAAGAACACACTAGATTTGTTTTAAACCTAAACAAGTAATTATGGAAACAAATGAAAGTGAAATACATTACTCACCATGTCCTAAAAATGTAAAAATAATGACACCTATCATTAAAAAAGTAATTGTAGTGTAATTGAATGTAAATCTATTCTCATGGATTATAATCTTTATTATTACAAGCAAATGAAAGTATAAGGAATTGGAAGAAGGGCATTCACTCATATATGTGAATAATAAATTGAAATTTAAATACAAAGTCAATGGCAAAAGAAATTGCATATGGAAACTATTGAGGTTTAATGTATATACTTCCAAAAACAAAAAACATAAAAATGTAATATGACCTTTTCAAGGTGAGAAAATAAATAAGGTGCCATTAGGAATGGTAGCACCACTAGAATGTAGTGTGATTAGCTGGTGGACAAGCCACCAATACAAGGTGCTCTAGTATTCATTATCAAGTGGTGGGTGGATAGATGACCAATGCATGCAAAGTTTATTATGAAATTTGGTTTGCAAAATAAATAAATTTAGTAAATCACATTAATAAATAGAAAAATTATATTACTAAATAAATTAAAGACATAAGTAAAATGAAAAAAATGTAACTTTTAGTAAAAACAATTTATACAAAGTGTACATAATTATAAACTAGGGACATAACCATGAGTAAAAATGACACCAATCCACTTTGATTAACAAAATAATATTTGAAAACCTAATAGATATAATATAATCCAACCAAGAATGTGCCAACAAAATATAAATAGAATCCATTAAAACATAACTTGTCATAAACAAAGTCTAGTTGCAACTAGGATTACATGCTAAAAATAGCCATTGTTTCAAAATTAGTTTGTCAAATATCAATGCTATCAAGTTGCTATCAGCATGTTAATGCTCACTAATCACTTCCTTGATGATAATGAACCCATTATCATCTTCAGCGATGATTTTACGTAACCTTTTATGTGGTCTCCCCAACTGATTTTCAAGAAATTATGCTGCTTCTTTAAGTATAGTGTGATTTTCAATGTTACGAAAATCACGCAAGTGGATGCTTGCAAAATTGACTTTGACATGTTGTGCCACATTAGGGCCAAAAAGCCATGCAACTTGAAATATACACATACAGTTTTCTTCATTGTTTGAACGGATATGTTTAATAGGAAAAACCTTCATCAAAGAACTTTTTGTTACTTTATACTCTATCAAAAATTTAATGAAATCATAAAATAGAATCAATGTATATTTCTATATAATAAGTGAACCAAAATATTAACATTGATAAAGTATAAATACACATAATACCTATCAAATTTAGACCATTTTCATTATACATATATATTCATGTTTATTCATATGAATCCAAACCATATATACAAATTTTAAAGTTTATTATATATATAGCAATGATACATACAACTAAAAAAAATTAATCCTAATCTATAGAGTCTAATAAACTTAATCATAATACAATTGTTTTTTCAATCTTACAGAATTTTACATTTCTTTAAAACCTATTTCATGAAAAATTAACAAAGTTAAATTTCAATGAAATATCTAGATTAACTTAATCATATAAAGATATAAAACAAGTGAGATTTTGTTATAATAAAACATAAATTTAATAATTTTCATTAATAAAAATTATTTTACAAATCAATTTAATTATATATTGATATGACCAAAGGCATAACTTTAATGAATGATAATTGTATTTAAAAAGTTAAATAACTATACAAGCAATCTATGTCATATTGCAATATGAGAAGACAATAAAGTACCTTATATTTTATAATATATTCGAAAATAAGGAAAGAGTTAAATAAATGAAAGTGAAGCATTGAAAATATAAAATTTGATAATTTATATATTATTATTTTTTGAAATATTTGAAAAAACAATAATAAAATTTATCATAAAACAAATAAAGAATTATAGAGTATATTTAATGTAAAATTAATAAGATAGAATATAATTTTTATGATAATAAATCATTATTAAAATGAAAAAATAAAGAATTGGAAAAAACTTTATTAGTGCATGTAAATGAAGAAATTTAATATTTATGACAAAATTAGGAGAAAATAGAAATTTTCAATTCAGTACAATTCTTCAATGATAAAAAATGTGTATTGGGAACTCTTAATGACCATAAACAATGCACATTTAGAGGGAATTGAATATTCTAAAAAAATAAATAAGAAACCTACAAGTGTTTGACAAGATTATCAAGAGAATAATATAAAATTAAAAATAGTAAGAATAATTTCACTTTAGGAAAGATATTCTAATACTAGAAGGTGTTTCCACAATACATTTCCACTAAAAATATATAGTACCCAAAACAATAGAGGTGAGAGAGAAATACTTAATTTTTGAAATCAATAGTTCAATTGCATTTGAAGAAACTCAAAAAACTATGTGAGCACACCTTTCAACTTATTAAAGAATACAAACCAAATGAATTGGGGAAGTGCTATGTCTAAATATATGCTAGGAATTCATAAATTTAAATTAAATGCATTCAAATCTTCATAATAATGAGAATAATTAATAAATTATAAATATTATAATATGAGAATAATTAATAAATTCTATATCTTTTAATTAATTGAATAATGAAAATTAAATATATAAAAAATTATTAATAACATAAAAAAAACCTTTAAAGACATTAAGGTTGATATGGAAAGACTCCTTATGATCAATATGGAAGGACTCCTCGAAAAGTTTCTTAAGTAATAAGATATTATAAACCACATCAAACCAAAGATGCAAGTAACAACTACATCTAAATAATAACCAACATAATAATTATGATAATAATTTGTAACTTATATTAATAAAATTATAGTACATTCTCAACTAATAACAAATAAAATAGTACATAGCTCGTATAAAAAAGCAGAAGGTAAAAAATTTAGACTCGGTTATTTGCTAACGGGGGATATCCTCAGGGCTAATCTTTGCAAGCTACTTGGCCAATTAAAATAAGATAGGGTTGGCTGAAGCAAAAACCTAAGCCGTTTAGGAAGGATTTAGCCTCGTGGATAAAGTCTTTCTTTGGAAAAAGATGACTCTCGACATTTTTTTAAAGTTGAGATCCTACAATCTTACAGTCTTTGTTAGCTTATGTAGATTGAACTTAAACGTCTGGAAAGAGGAATCAATTGACGGGGTTGAACTAGAGCATGGATTGGGAAGGGCATATGTTTGATGAGTAGCCAGCCACCTTTGCGGTTAAAAAGTGTTTTGCAACACTTGCGATTGAGAAGAAGAAGGCTTCTTAGGTTGGGTGCCACCTTGTACTTATGGGGTTAGCGTTATCTTTAGCAGCATGAAAAAGTCGATCCACACACAAAGTTTCTCTCCACGATGTAGGGAAAGTTTCTCCCCGCAATGTGCAAAGAGAAGACCTTGAAGGAGTAGAGTATATCTTTTGTTAAAATGAATTTATGTGTTCTCGTGCCTAATAAGGATCGACAGCCGCAATAATGGGCTCGTGATAAAAGGTTGAATCAGTTCGCTCAATAGACATCTCGCCCCTTATCCAAGCAAGTGCACTTCCCTCGATAAATTAAGCACGTGAAAAATTCCCCACATCTCATCTATCCTACATATTCATAAGAGGTTGTCACTGCAAAGCTCTAATAAAGGTGCACTTGGTATTACCATCTAGCCATTGGTACTCCGGATCTTTACAAAGAATTTAAATTGATTGTCTCCATGTTAGAGATATCGAGGCAGTCATTACAGCATTCATGCAGGTCTCTACACCAAAGTCCTTTCCCCGAGCAACTTGCTTATACCATTCCCAGCTAAACAACTAAGGAAATTGGGGCCTATCAACTACTTTTCCTAAAGCTAGAGGGAGAATCTACCACTTTCCCAAAATCCATTGGGGAGGGAAAGAACTGACCATGCAACCAAAACTCATTGAAACAGCTAATTAACCCATTTGAAATCAACCGAATTCAACTGGTTAATCGAGCTAATCTATTAATGAAATTGGTTGCGCCGCTGCATGCAATAGCTTTAACTCAAACTACCTTTGTTTCCCCCTTAATTTTCTCTACAACCACTTGCTCTTATTCTTCCAAGTCTACCTCTGCTTCGGAACCCCGCCCCATCTGGGGGTTAACTTAGTCGTTGGATTCATCTAGCATAGTTGTTGTCTCGCCATACGTTAGTTGTAGCATCACGGGTTGGACCAACTTCAGGTGATTTAAACCAGCCCTAAGTGATTATTCAACCAGCGATCTCGTCCAGTTTCATTTATTCTGCCAACCACCAGCAGGCATTAAGCCATCAATCTTATCCAAGAGCATCCTGCATGCTATTTTCAATTCTTCTCCCAACGACATCCATCCGCTTGAGGTTAATAATTACGTAAGTGAGCACGCTGAGATTAAAATCTATCTCTATAGTAATAATTAAGTAAGTGAGCACACTGATTTATTTTATTATCTGACTCCTTGTCCTGGTTTATTCACACAACAAGTATCGTGAAGGATCTCGGAACATCCAATATAGCAGGAAATAACCCAAAGTGAACCTCCAACCTTCCATATATGATTGTGTTGAATCTCCCAAATTGAACCAAGCTCGTTAATAATATTACCACAATAAAACTAATTGCCCCCCTATGCTAACCAATTTTCCCCACGACATTCCCAAATTTGAGGGACATGCTAGACTCGGATAAATTTATTTTCATCTTTTGTCTTGAAAATATAGGGGGGTGAACGCTTGCCTTTTCTATATTTGCCTTTTCCCTTATATTTTCCTTGCCAACACATTTCTATGTTGCGTCTTTTGTTTTACTGGTGTTGATAGTTGCAGATCTCCCTGAAAATAAATAAATGCATTTTCCCCAATTTTCGTGTTGTCTAGAAGGAAGGAATATTGGTAGATCAGATGGGTTCAGAGTCAGTGGAGCAAGGTCTTGTTAGCCAAAACCAAGCCGACTAAACTTGAGTTTAGGGCTCAGTAAAAATTAAAAATTAATTTTCACTTTTCACACCGACCACTTTTCTTTTTCACTTGTCGGGTGAAACTTGTCTATCTCCTGACTAGACAAGTTTATAAATTTTAGTCGGTCTTCCTCTCGACTAAATTTACTTCGACTAACTTGTCGGTTCTACCGACCGGTGTTTACCTCGACCACTTGTCACTTAAACCAAGTCGGCTCACTTCTTGTCCTCGACCAAGTCGGCTCACCTCAATCGACTGACTCAATCGACCACTCAAGTCGACTCACACAACCAACCACTCTAGTTGGCTCACACAACCGACCACTCTAGTTGGCTAACTTTGGTCGAAATCTACAGAGTATGTTTCTTAGTCTAAAGACTTAAGAAATTACAAATGATTTTCACCTGTGAGTAAGATGAAGTAAAATAGACACATTTACAAATCCAAATAACTTATAAAAACATATGTCCAAATATGTACGAAGACTTGAGTCGACCAATGTGCCGTAAAACCTGGAACTTTCACGTGGTGAGATTTTTATGGGTTCTTTAATCTTTCACTTAACAGTAATTGTAAAAAACATTTACAGAAGTAAATCTGGAAATATGTGCGACCAAATAATCATGCATTCAACCATAACCTATTTCATATATTTAACTATGTGGAAATAACAAAGTATTACAAACTTCTTCGTTCCAAACTAGTTTGTCCAGACTTGTTAGTCTATAGAGCTTCAGCTCTTCGAATAAATCACTTACACAAAAGCTTGAGCTTCAACGTCTCTTTCTCACCCTGATTTCCTCTGTCTCTCTATTGTGTCTCTTGTGTCTGTCTCTATCTCTGTAAACTGATTTACAATTTTCTTCTTCTATTTATAGGCAACCTAAAGATTGCTTCTACATGGGCCGACTAACTCACCATTAAATACTGTAATAACTATGTACCTAACAACTTAGCTTCAGAAATAAATTCGATTGGTTTACATTGCATACTCGTGGACTCTTCCTTCTTGTTAGACTAACAGACAAGATCTTGACTTGTACAGAATCTGACAGAGTCGACTGAGAGTCAAGTACATATCTGCGAGTAATTACATTTTTCCAACACCCCCCCTTAATTATGAGCAGATGGGTTTTTTTAAAACAAAATTTACAAAATGTTTCAAAGCTTAAACATGCTCTGTTTATGACAGAGTTCACTGTGGAGAACTTGTCATTCTAAGATAACTACGTAGATACTGAAAAGTATCCTTTGCCAATGGCTTTGTGAAAATGTCGGCAAGTTGGTCTTCATACCTGCAAAATTCCAAACAAATTTCCTTGTCATTTACCAACTCTCTTATAAAATGAAACCTTGTGTCAATGTGCTTGGTTCTCTTGTAAAACACATGATTCTTTGATAATGCTATGGCTGTATTGTTGTCACAGAATATTGTTGTCGGTTCTTGATGGTTCTGTGACAAGTCTTTTAAGACACTCCTCATCCAGACAGCTTGACATGCAACACTTGTTGCTGCAACATACTCTGCTTCAGCTGAAGATAGAGTTACTATGGGTTATTTCTTTGAAGCCCATGAAACAACACCTGTACCAAAATGAAATGTGTACCCAGATGTGATTTTCCTATCATCTATGCTACCTCCATTGTCATTGTCAGTGTAACCAATGATTTTAAATTTTTTTGAGGTTGAATACATAATACCAAGGTATTTGTGCCACTTACATACCTCAGAATTCTTTTACCTGCTTGCCAATTTGAGTCTTTTGGTGACTCCATGAACCTTGATATCAGACTTACTCCATACATGATGTCTGGTCTTATTGTTGTCAAATACATAAGGCTTCCAACAAGCCTTTTGAACAGCGTAGGATCGACAATGGATCCTTCATCATCCTTGCTCAATTTTAAACATGTTATCACTGGTGTTGGGGCTGTCTTGTAGTTATACATGTTAAACCTTTTTAAAAATTCACTTGCATACTTATACTGTGATATAAAAATACCACTTTCAGACTGCTGAACTTCAATGCCCAAAAAAAACTTCATAAGCCTTAGATTAGTCATTTCAAATTCACTTTCCATGACTGTTTTAAAATATGATATGCCATAATCACCAGTAAATATTAAATCATCTACATACAAGCAGACAATTAACATATTACCTTTCTCATCGACTTTGGTGTACAAAGTCGGTTCACTTTCACTTCTGTGAAATCCATTTTCAGTGAGATAGGAATCAATCCGACTGTACCAAGCTCTAGGAGCTTGCTTCAAACCATATAATGCCTTTTTCAGCCTATACACTTTATTCTCTTGACCTGGAACTTCATACCCTTGTGGCTGTTCCACATATACTTCCTCTTCTAGATAGCCATTTAAGAATGCCGACTTGACATCCATTTGATGAACATGCCATTTGTTTTGAGCAGCAATGGCCAAAACTGATCTGACTGTATCCATGCGTGCAACAGGTGCAAATGTTTCATTGAAGTCAATGCCGGGTTGGTTTGTGAACCTTCTTGCTACCATTCTCACCTTATGTTTTTGCACATTCCCATCAGCATCTTGCTTTGTCTTATAATTCCATTTGACACTGATTACATCTTTGTCTGTTGGAACATCAACCACTTCCCATGTCTGGTTTTTCTCAATGCATTCTATTTCTTCATCCATGGCTTGTGCCCATAATTCTTCTTCAACAGCTTCTTCAAATGTTAGTGGATCATATATAGGTGCAAATAATGCAAAGGGAGAGAATGAACTAGGTGTACCAGCTTCATATATCTCACGCAGACTTCTTGTCTTCATCGGTTCTATCGATGTCGACCTTGACGAAGTGCTTGATGGAATCGGTTGTCCTCTTGGTGTACTTATCAGTGTAGCTTGAGCTGCTACTTGTGTCGATGGTCTTTGTGCTGAACCATGTCTTGGTGTCATGGGAGTCAGTGGTGCTCTGACTGGTTGACTTAATGTGGTATTTGAACCACTTCCTCTTCCATATCATCATTGTCGACGTTCGACACAATCTTGACATTTATGTTGACAGTTCCATCGCATGATTCATTCTTGACAAATTGAACATACCAACTGATTATCACTTTCATTGTGACGAGATCATACAGCTTGTATGCTTTTGTGTCTTCTGAATAGCCGACAAAAATACATTTCTGTCCCTTCTTGTCTAGCTTCCTCCTCAGATCATCTGGAACATGGGCATATGCAACACAACCAAAATTTTTTAAATGTGAGACACTATGATTCATACCTATGCATGCTTCTTGGGGAACTTTGTTCTTCACACTCTTTTTTGGACACCGATTCATAATGTAAACGACATTTGCGATTTCTTCACCCCAATACTCATTTGGAAAATGCTTGGTTGCCAACATGCTGCATGCCATCGGGCCATGATGGTTCTATTCTTTCTTTTGGCTATACCGTTCTGCTGAGGTGTATACCGTGCAGTGAATTTTTTTTCTATGCCATGGGTCTTGCAAAAATTTAGAAATTCATTTGAAACATATTCACCTCCTCTATCAGTCCTTAAGATCTTGATGCGGTGACCACTCTGGTTCTCCATGAGTGCCTTGAACTACTGAAAATAACCAAATGCATCAGATTTATGTTTCAGGAAATATACCCATGTTTTTCTTGAGTAATCATCTATAAAAGTTAGAAAATAGTTGCAGCCACCAATGGATGATGTCTGCATTGGAGCACAGATGTCAGAGTGCACAATTTCAAGTGGTGTGCATGCTCTATAGGACTTTTTGACTAGAAATGTCTCTCTGTGCTACTTGCCAAAAATGCAGCCTTCACAAACCCTCTCTGGTCTGTCAATCAATGGTAATCCCTTCACCATATTCTTTTTGTGTAGTAGCTTCACCCCACCAAAATTCATATGTCCAAATCTGAAATGCCACAACCAGGATTCATCCCGAACTTCTGTCTGAAATGCAGCTTGCAAATTAGTGCTGTAATTTTCTCTCTTGTCAAGGAGCTCGATTGTTTCTTCACTTTCTGCCTTGAATGCAGCTCCTGAGTTTGTCTTCCCTTTTATGTTGGGAACTATCCTCAATGGAAACAAGCGGTTGCTTGTCATTGGCACTTTTGCTATCAGCTGGTCGCTTGGACGCTTGTCTTTGATCACACAGTGTTAATCTTCCATGTAGACTCTGTAGCCTTTTTGTAACAACTATTCAATGCTTAACAAATTATGTTTTAGACCTTCGACATGATAGATATCAGGGATATACTTACTCTACCCCTGTTTGGTTAGAATGTCAACAGTGCCTTTTCCTAAGACAGTAACTTGGACATTGTTTCCAAGTGTAACATCAGTTTTAACTGAAGTGTCTAGAATGGAAAATAGATTCAAATTACTAGTCATGTGGTTTTTTCATCCTGAATCCAAGTACCATATGTCATGTGGAATTTCTTGAACAGCATTGCATTCAAGTGGAGATGTCAATGCCATTAACATTGCGCTTGTCGAAGTGTTGGTGCTGGTCGACTGACTTGGGCTTTTCCTTCCTTGGTCATATTGCTTCTTCCTGCATTCATATGCATAATGACCAAACTTCTTACAGTAATGACATTGAATTTTTGATTTATCAAACCTCTGGCCACTTGGCTGACTTGGGTTCTGGTTATCTCCTCTGCCACTAACATTTGCAGGACTTCTGCCTTGTCCTCCTCTTGAAGAAATTCTTCCTCTGCCTCTAAAATTGTTTCTCCCCCTGCCTCTACCACGGCTTATGGATGACTGTGCGACAAATGCACCTTCCAATGATGCTTGTGTTCTGCTAAGTCTGTGTTCATGATTGATGAGTGAAGCTTGCAACTCATCAATGGTGAATGTCGACATGTTTGTGTGTTCCTCTAAGGTCACAACCAAGTTTTCAAATCTTGGGGGAAGACTTCTGAGAATTTTTTCAACAACCCTTTGGTCTACTATGGGTTCTCCATGAGATTTCAGTTGCTTTATCAACCCAACAACTCTGGTGTAGAATGTGTCTACATTCTCTGAATCTTTCATGGACATAGATTCAAAATCTCTTCTCAGAATCTGTAACTTGGATGTCTTTACCTTATCCAAACCTTGATAGGAAGTCTCCAATGTATCCCATGCTTCCTTAGCATTAGTATTTGCTGCAATTCTTGGGATTATTCTATCATCCATAGCTTGATGTATGAAAAACAAAGATTTTCCATCTTTCTTCCTCTGTTCTCTCAAGACATCTTTCTCAGCTTGTGTGAGATTGTTATATGCTGTCATGTCTGCTAGTTCTGCATAACCATACTGGACTATCTCCCAGACATCTTGACCTCTGAATAAATCCTTCATTGTTAAAGACCAATATTCATAATTCTTTCCTGTAAAAATTGGAGTTTGAAATGAACCAGAAGTGGAAGCCATTTTAATTTTTAATTAACTTTCCATAGAAAATTAATTTCCACTTTTTAAGACAAGATTTCTTTCTTAAATATTGGGCTGATATAAAATTTGCTCTAATATAACCTTGCTCTAATATAAACCAAGATCTGATACCAGTTAACTAAAACCAAGACGACTAAACTTGAGTTTAGGGCTTAGTCAATATTAAAAATTAATTTTCACTTTTCACATCGACCACTTTTCTTTTTCACTTGTCAGGTGAAACTTGTCTATCTCCTGACTAGACAAGTTTATAAATTTTAGTCGGTCTTCCTCTCAACTAAATTTACTTCGACTAAATTGTCGGTTCTACCCACCGGTTTTTACCTCGACCACTTGTCACTTCAAACCAAGTCAGCTTACTTCTTGTCTTCGACCAAGTTGGCTCACCTCAATCGGCAGACTCAACCGACCACTCAAGTTGGCTCACACAACCGACCATTCTAGTTGGCTCACTTTGGTCGAAATCTATAGAGTATGTTTCTTAGTCTAAAGACTTAAGAAATTACAAATGCTTTTCAACTATGAGTAAGATGAAGTAAAATAGACACATTTACAAATCCAAATAACTTATAAAAACATATGCCCAAATATGTAGGAAGACTTGAGTCGACCAATGTGCCGTAAAACCTGGAACTTTCACACGATGAGATTTTCATGGGTTCTTTGATATTTCACTTAACAGTAATTGTAAAAAACATTTATAGAAGTAAATTTGGAAATATGTGCAACCAAATAATCATGCATTCAACCGTAAACTATTTCATATATTTAACTATGCTAAAATAAAAAAGTATTACAAACTTCTCGGTTACAAACTGGTCTTTCTAAACTTGTTGGTCTATAGAGCTTCAACTCTTCAACTGAATCACTTACATAGAAGCTTGATCTTTGACTTCTATTTTTCACCTTGAGTTCCTCTGTCTCTCTATTGTGTTTCTTGTGTCTGTCTCTGTCTCTATAAACCGATTTACAATTTGCTTCTTCTATTTATAGCCAACCTAAAGATTGCTTCTACATGGGCTGATTGACTCACCATTAAAGAGTGTAATAACTATATACCTGACAACTTAGCTTCAGAAATAAATTCGACTGGTTTACATTGCCTACTCGTGGACTCTTCCTTCTTGTCAGATTGGCAGACAAGATCTTGACTTGTACAGACTCTGACGGAGTCCGCTGAGAGTCAGGTACATATCTGCGAGTAATTACATTTTTCCAACAGGTCTGTGATGCCAAGGTGACTCTGTCGGGGGCTATGGATGCTAACTGACAGTGGAGTAAAACAATGAGAATTACAAAAGCTTGCCTACAGGAATTTTATTTCCCTGATTAAAATCAACTTTGCAATAATGGTTCTAATTTTAAACTGGAGATCACGCTTTAAAGAATAAACTCCATCTGTTTTGCCCTTCATTTCAGCTTGTATGTTGCTGCACTCTAGGAATTGATTTCATCTGGGATATCATCATTGAACAATATATATCTATGGGACCAGCTAATGAGGAGTAAAGTATCTAGCAGAAAGGCCAGTGAAGAAAATATAGTTGGATGAACGATTGCCTTTTCTGTAACTAACTGAGGATGGATGAAAAGATGGTTGGCGGGAGGATTTAGCTTGTCGGCTAGACATCAGGATTTACTGAACTAATTTGATGAGGCTGGTCAAAAGAACCCGAGAGCTGATCGAAAGAACCTGCCCGACCATGGAAGCTTGGTGCTAGGGATTTCTAGGGATAGAATGGGTGGTGAAATAATGGATTTTCATCATATAGCTTTGTGATTTAAACATTTTCTCTTGGATACACTGGAACATTTTATAGAACTCCCTTTGATGTGCATTTAGCTCAGTTTTAAATCCCATCATATAGTCTATAATGTCTACTTGGTTGGGCTGGTGTGCCTTTGTAGTATTTTACCTAGTTCTCCAAAAAGGCTACGTTTTCTTGGTCACCTTCAACGTCTCTGATCATTCCCGCAACCTTCTCCATGATGGCCTTTGCAGCATAACCTTGTCCATGGTGGCATTTGTAGTGAAAATAATGGAAGAGGCCATGGATTCTCAACAAAGGTCCCGCTTATTCTCCGAGCTGCTCGGTCCCATTCATATGATGCTTACCTACCCAACCCAGACTATGAAAGTTTTGGATAGTGACGCGTGCCTACCCTTCCTAGACTCAAAAAGTAATCTACCTGATGGAAGCAACCAACTGTTGTACCCAACGATTCTAGTTAGGTCCAACCACTTTAAATGTTATACCCAACAACTCTAGTCAATGTTGCTTCCAGGGGTGTTACTTCAGGATCTTAATATTTGGCTAACCAGATTTATGATTTATGATGGACATAAATTTTGGAGTATGGGTACAACTTCGACATGGTATAACCATGGCATTTTTAGGTATATAAAATAAGTGGACTAATCGTTAACCTCTATTCAGGCCTTGTGCTATGTTTTAAATGTTTTCCAAAACATATGTAGGGGTTTTGGTGTAACCACAAACTTTACATGGTATCAGCTCTCAAGTTCAATTTCTCAAAAAACTTTGTACTAGGTTTCAAATGTTCCTTGTTATGAGAAACATAGTGAAAAATATTTCTCCTGGAAAACATTGTGATGATGCACATAGTTTTTACCCATAGTTATTTCCTCACTAGGAATGGAGATAAATAAGATTCTAGGAAGGATGAGGCCTAAATGTATAGTTATTGGTCTTCTCTCTCCAATGGCTTGGTGCACCTGCGATTGAGAAATGAAGCACATAAAGGTTATTTAATACTTGGTTGTCGCACCTATCCTTGCCTTCGGTAATGTGACTATCAATAGATGAGTATGTTAATTGATGAAAAAATATTGGTTCTCTATTGTCTCGAAGGAGGTGCAACAATTCAATGGCTATAGGGAAGCCCCTCCCCTCGTCCGACCGAACTTTTTTTGTCTTGTAGGTCCAAAAAATGTTGGCACATCCCAAGGATGCTTTATTCTATAGACTTCGTGACATTGTCATATTTCCCTTCTGATATCCATCATGAGATTATATCAGTCAGTGTTAGGACGCTTAGGATGACTGGTGGTCTTTCGGGCTTCATTAAGAGCACAATCGGGTGAAAGAGGTTCCCCCTCTCGCCAATATTCCTATATGAATGAGCTAGAGTCTTTCCTCCATAAGAATATCCAGGAGGGTGACAGTTGCATTCTCCATCAAGTGTTTATTTCCTTGCTTTTGTTTGTTGATGACTTGATCCTGTTGGCTTTTACTCCTGAGGGATTGCAGAGATAGATTTAAGATCTGGCCAATTTTTGTGACGTAATTCGACATTTGATTGTCAACCTGGGTAACACCAAGGTCTTGATCTTCAATGCATCGAAGAGCTCTCTTACATGCTTACACTTTAACTACCAAAGGATAGAGCTTTTGATCACCACGACCTACACTTATCTGGGGGTACAGTTCACTAGACCCTGCTTTGCTATCTAACAGGCCCTCTAGCCTCTACTCAATAAAGGTATGGAAGAGTGTTCATTTGTTCGTTACATTGGGCACTTAATTAAAACATTGTTGTTTCCCTCGAAACTGCGGGCTAGAACCACTAAGGTTCGGTTCGTAAGCACTAAGGTTGTAAAGTAAGTGGGGTTGGACAAGAAGCAAGCTCCTCTCCCTTTCAAAGTGAGTGCCTCTCCTTCTCAGGTTTATCAGCCGAAATGTCATACACCAAGTAGCTATCAACTGAGATTCACTTCATACACCAACCCAATACGCCCTATGGGGGGCAAACATCTCCTGTGGAACCCCAGCAGTCGGGCCCATTCTTTTGCCATGGACTCTAGCTTATTTCATGTCACTCTCTTCTCACTCTCTCACCATTTTCACGTATAGCCTAATCCCTAAGAATCATTAAAATTGTTTGTTTACAAGTTAATACCATGTTTATTCTACCCTGCTTCTTCATTAGCATGCAAGAGCAGGCCTACCTGTACTAAAGACATAGTTGCACCTATGATGTCAGATAAGTTGAGAGATGAGATGCCATATTATATGATGTGCTGAGAGATTATGAAAATAGATGAGAGGAAATGCAATCTTTTTAAGGAAGGGAAAATCCACTTTTAGTGGGGGTTAGATGTGCTCAGCTTTGCACTCAGCCGGTGGTTGCTTACATTGACAATAACTACCTTGATGAGCCTCTGTCTATTAAAATATCTCCATGACGTGCTAATTTCAATGTCCAATGGAAAGGCCCCTGGATCTAGCCGGCTCTCAGCATAATTTGTTGAAGCTATCCGGCTTTAAAATGGGTAAAAATTATTATTTTAAGTGTCTATGAGTTTTAGTTAGTGGCTGGATGGGATGATTAACCAAGTCTGAGTCATAAAACTGATCCCTAAAGGTTTTAATGCAAATATGAGCTCACGATAGGTTCGGTTAGTTTAGTTTGGTTACTTTGTGAGCAGGTTTATAAGCGATAATATATAACTTATGTCACTCATAGAATGGTGTCACCCATAGAATGGTCGAGAGAAGGTTATCCCTTCCTTCATGAGCTTTGTAGACATAATTGTTGCTTATGCCCAATCTATATAAGATGCTACCGGTGCTAGGTAAACTACTGCCATTGGTGCTGCACTACTTCAACTACTAAATACATGGCTAAGTCGTCATCTTAATCTACTGGGTCAATAACCCAAGTATGACGTATTCAATCTATTAGTGTTTCAGTCAATGGATCTCTTCCACTCGTGGCTTGAATATGTATCACTAGTTCACTGCCCTTATAGCTTTGGATTGTCAAAATCATCTTTATCTCTAACTACAAATCATGCTAGTGCACATGAGGAACTTGCAGGTTAAGTCGTTCCTTCATGGACTCGTGCCAAACTTTAGGCCAATGCTTAGAGATTTAACTGTTCAGTGGATTCACAGCAATGGAATGCTAAAATTAATCATCCGGTGACAGAGTAATGATTGTTGTTGCAGGTTCATTGTTGGTAATTGGATTTCAACATTTGAGATCCAACCACTAGCAATGAGCCTACAACAACAATCATTGCTTTACCACAAACTAGTTAAATATGTCTACAATGAACCTCTCTATGCTATGATGGAGTAGTATAAGTCCCAACCAAAATACTCTAACCCGCAGGAATCAAGTCAAATAAAATTGCTAAAATTATAAAATAGTAAAAATAACTATTTTCATCTAACAATTTGACTGATAAAATAAATATGAATGCACTACTGTAAATAAAGATTTTACACTAATGAAACTGGTAACAATTCAGGGAACCGAATAAACAATAGTATACTGGTAAGGTAGTCGACTAAAGAAAAATCCATTTTAGGAGGGTGCTCACTTGGAAGGATGGAGGATGTGCATTGACTACAGCTGGTATCCTGATAATTTTTTTCAGGAAGAAAAAGTGGCCTGTCCTTGTTATTCTTATTAAGAATCAAAGGGCATCTATCGTGTCGTCCCAAGCATTGGTTACATCCATGAGAGTATACAGCTCATACAAGAATAAATCACTACTAGAGGCATCCAGGGGGACAATGACATATCAAAAGAGAAAGAGTTCCCATTAGTGTACTGTCTCATCATATAGAGGATCTGTCTCTTCAAACCATATCTATCATGAGTCAAAGAGATCAGAGCATCTAACTAAAAGAGCCCACTTCAAGAGCAGCTAATAAACCGGTAGATAGGGGAGTAAGCTCCCCAAACAAGTATCAAAAGAGCTGGAAAGTATCATATGTGACCAAAAGGTCCTCAGAAAATTCTGAGAAGTAGCCAAAACCCGAAGCCAAAGTAAAAGCAGTTTTAGAGAGGCGGTCTGCAATCCGATTGTGTTCATGGTAGATATGGCTGAATGACAGATCAAGGAAGCATGTGAAGAGCTTTCAAGTTTCCCTGCACCAATGGTAGAGGCCTGGAGGGGAAAGAGCAGTGGATCCCTTTTCCCAATTAATGATGACCAAAGAGTCACCAAATATGTGGGTTAAGGGAATCCCCATCATATGGGAGGTAAGCAAAAGGGCCCATAGGCTGAGCAGTCCTGCTTTTGTGTTGGAGCCATTTCCAACCCCCAGTGCAGACTCAAAGGAGTGTGACTCATTCAGGTACAAGAAGTATCCAACTCCGCAAACATTTTTTGCTGAAGCCCCATCGAAAAATCCACAAGGATAGTCCATGCATGAAAGAGGCCCAATCTCTCTGATCTTTTTAGCTTTGACAGTCGGACAAGAATACAGTTGCATAGAATATGAGATTTGGTGCAAAATGCTCAGGAAAGTCAGTTTCTTTCCCTCAAAAATATATAGCTTCTGAGCTTTCCAAATGGCCCACATAATATGGAAAGGAATAGCATTGTGCAGATTTCCTCGAAAAATTTGCTATCCAATTATCAATGAACAGGACGAGAGAATCAGATCGTGGAGGATTTAAATGGAGTTTTTCACAGATGAGAGAAAAGACATTCTTCCAGACAGTGTAGTGAGAAAAGATACGTAGGACAGACTTTTCATCTGCATTGCACAGAGCACATATTCTTGGACCAAGCCAACCTTGTTTCTAAAGATTATCCCAGGTAAGTATTTTATTCCTCAATACCAGCCAGATAAAGCATCCAATTTTCTTGGGAATTTTGCTGGACCACAAATATGAGTGAAGCTTGCTACCAAACGAGGGAGAAAATGATTTCACTATGCATTCATAAACTAATTTGGCTTATATGGATCGATCCTATTTGTTAAAGGCCCATAAAAGAGTATCAGACTGTGAAGAGAGATGAATACCATAGAGTTCCAGACCCCTCGTATATGCTTTCCATGCATCTTTCCAAACCCCGTCTATAAACAAATCCTCGGTAGAGTACCAGTAATGCTGCGAATCTAGTAAATTATTGTGAGCCTGTGAAAGGGTATTGATATCCAGATCCTCCAGGAAGGTTCTCAATTCGGCTGGAAGAGAGAGAGAGGTAGGTACACCAATGAATGGATTAATAGATATTAGTACATCTTTACCATTTCCCACCTAACAAGCAAGATGACATCGAATCCAAGGAAGAGTCTAAAGAAATCCCTTCCATATAATAGAGACCCCATGAGTACTAAATCTTTTCCCTCTGAGCCATGCCACCACCGAGAGGTGTTTCATATATTTATTAGTGAGAAATTGATGCCATAGTCCATTGTTCATCAGAACCAACCAAAAGTTCTTAAGACACAATGCTATGCTGAACAAGTACAGATTTTTTATCCCCCAACCCTCATTATCCTTCGGCCACATGAGACTTTGCCAATTAACCAAATGATACCTACGGTTTTTTTTAGTTGATCCCCATAAAAAGGAAAACGTGATGCTCTTGAGCTTGTGCAGGACAGATACAGGGATGGGAGCTAATACCAACTAATAAACTGGAATACTGGAAAGCACAGACTGTACAAGTATCAAACGAACTCCCAATGAGAGTAACTTGTGAGTTCAGTGACCAATCCTTTTCTCATATTTCTGAATCAACCAATTCCAATTACTTACCCTGTAGCCCAATTGTTTTTTGAAGTAACCAAGGTACTTAAAACTAGAAACAATCGGCTCCATATGATATGGAAGGACCCTGGCGATGTCCATGAAAATATCTGCATCTATATTATTGTACAGAAAGCAAGATTTCTCTAGACTAATACACATCGTAGAGGCCTTGCAGAAGGTACTAAGTATAACATCAAAGGCAGTCCATTTCTATAATGTGCCAGTACCCATTAATATTGCATCATCCATAAATAGGAGGTGGGTGAGAGCAAGTGAGGAAGAGATCTGAATACCTTGAATGAGACCATGATCCCTAGCATCAATGATTAAGAGGCTGAGACCTTCAATAACAAGGATGAAGAGCAATGGGGATAAAGGACAGCCTTATCTAATGCCACGAGAAGCAGAGAAAAAATTCAAAGGGGTACCATTGATCATGACAACAAAGTTTGCAGAGGTGACACATCCCATAATCCAATTAACTACCAAGAGTGGAACCCCAATCTAGATCAAAATGAGAGGGATAAAATACTAATTCACATGGTCAAATACCTTAATCAAGTCCAGTTTGAGGATAAAGGCGCTGATATTCTTTGTTTTAATAGTATGGAGAGTCTCCTGAACAATACCAATAGGCTGAACAATCTGACGATTCGTTAGGAAGCCATATTGTTCTTGGGAGATACCAGAGTCCAGAAAAGGCTTGATCCTGATAGCAATGACTTTTGAGATCAGTTTATACAACAAATTACACAAGGAGATGGGCCTAAAATCAGAGAAAGAAGAAGGCTTATCTTTTTTAGGTATCAGCGCAAGGAAGGTCAAGTTTAGGGAGGGAGGGATAAAGCCTGATACCATGGCTGAATCAACTACAGACAATAATTCATGACACATGATATCAAAAAAGTTCAAGTAGAACTTGACAGGCCAACCATCTGGGCTAGGGCTCCTATCTTTTTTAAAATATTTCAGAGCATACTCAATTTCCTTTAGAGTAACAGGGCAAGTGAGGCTATAAGCATTCTCATCGGATATCATCTTAGGATAAAGCATGACAACCTTAAGTTGATCCAGCAAACAAGTATTCCTATCATCTTGGAAAATATGAGTGAAATGTGTCTGACCCAGTTATTTAAGAGCTGCCTCATCTTCATATCAATTACCATCATCATCATACAGAGACCAAATTGAGTTATGGTTCCTTCTCCCTGAAGCCAAAATGTGGAAAATGTGGTGTTTGAATCACCTAACAGTGCCCATTTCGTTCTGCTTTTAAGTTGCCAAGTCAGCAGATAGTGCTCCAAGATCTTCTTCTTATCAAATCTAAGAAGAGTCAAGGACTCCATGTCCTCAATGGAGAGGATACCATTAGTAGATCCTGAAAGAAGGGATACAATAGCACTGTGAAGACATTTCAACTCAGATTCCATCTTAGCCTGCTTGTCCTTAATAAAAACCTTTACTTCAATCTTGAGAGAATGCAACTTATGATAAATGGAGTTAAGGTCAAGAGCAGAGTCCCCAGGGTTGAGAGTAGGCCACCTCTAAGATAGCCACTGAGTAAATTCCGGATCACTGAGCCAAGAACAATTAAACTTAAATGGGTAGTTATAGGACCCCCTATGTTTGTTCCATTCGAAGTATATCGGATAGTGGTCAGAGATATCGGCACAATGAGTCCACACCTTGTGCACCCCCAAGGACAAGAACAAGGAGGATGAAATTAAAAATCTATCTAATCTTTTACTGATGCCCTCAGCACCCACACTTCCATTCCTCCATGTAGGACCAGCATTAGGAGGAGCAATATCCACAAGTCCCACCGAGTCAAAAAGGGACAGGAAGTGATGTGAGTGGGGATTAGGATAAGCCTTCTGCCCCCAAATCTCTGAGGATTTCAGTGTCAGGTTAAGGTCCCCACCCAAGACAAGATTCAAAGTGCTGAGAATGCCCCCTCTGTGGGCCTTTTCCCAGAAAAGTTCATGATCCCAATATCATGGGATGGTATCATGTTAATGTACATACCATCCTAACAAAAAATGGGGAAGTACCTTTGGGTTTCTCGAGTGATGTTCCATAGTAAAAAATAAAATAAAAAAGGTAATCAACTGTTGTAAATAAATATGAATAGTGTTATTCTTAAATAAGAGGGTAATGGATGATTTGCCGTAAATATGGTTAACCTCAACCAAATTTTGGTCGGAGTGGACATTAACCACCATCATCATCGTCATAAAGAAAATATAATATGATTTGTCATAAATAAGATTAAGATAATAGAAGATTATAAATAAATACCACCATAGATCAAATCCTAGGCTCTATGAAGACTAGAGAGGGATCAAATCTTTGGAGGTGGAAACATTTTCTTAAGTATTGCATTCACCTATGAGCTTTGGTGTGATTCACACCAAACGACACATCCTTTTATTTAAGGAAGATATATAATATTTTAATTATTAATATTTAATATTATTTATAATTTTTATTTTGTTAGGAAAGAACATTACAGTTATGATATTTAGACACTTAGGAGTTAGTTAAGATCAACTTATGTAATATCTCCGTTAGGTAAAACTGTGTTTCTTTAGTATGTATTAGTATGCATTTGTAAATATTCTAATCCGATGGTCACGATATGTTCTAGACATAGAGTGGTCTGACGGTTCAACTTCTCTCAGATCATACCTACCATTGATATGTGGCTTAACATTCGATTGTTCTATGATCTCTATTTAAAGAGCATAGAGGGTCCTTGGCTAGTTGATTGATTATGAGAAGCTCATGTAACTTTCTTTCTTTTGCATAATAAATTGCTCCAAGTAGCTATTTGGCTGGGGCCATGGACTGTTTCCCTATCGAGGGTTTTAACCACGTGACAAACATCGGTGTTTTGATCTATGATCTATTTGTGTGAAGTGGTTGCTCAATTTGTTTGGTATTTTGGGAGTACCCTATGTACCCGAACATGATATTAGAGCTTTTATGAAGAGCCGCTTTCAGTTTTGATCAAGATCTGGAACCGGTGTTGCCGAAACTTTGAAAGGGTTTCTGGTTCTAGATTTTTTGTACATTTGTGGCCTATGGAAGCTATTCCATTGCATCCGAAGTGTTGTTTACATTGGGAAATAGTTTTCATTTCACCGGAAACCATTTCCGTTTGCTCCAGAAACACCCATTTCGGAAAATATGAACGTATAATGTTACAGTGACGGATTTGGTTTTTGTAAATCTATCATATTTTATCAGTTTATTATTAGATCATTTTTTTAGTGTCAGACTGTTGTCTTCCCTAACTACGCATTCTCTTTTCCGTGCACCTTGTGCAATCACGACAAATCGAAAAGAGCGAGAAAATTTGAAAACGTAGACTTTCTAGGTAAGCTAGCCAAAATCTAACCCCATTGTGTGGAAATTTTTTGTTTTGTTTTTGTTTTTCATTTTTTTTGTGATTTGTAGGAAAAGAAAGCAAGCGCAGAGAATGAGAGAGAAGAGTTTAAAAAAAAATCCTCCTTCCTCTTTCCATTATTTTACGTACCTTTAAACTTAGCTCGCTTGGTCCAAAGTTACTTTATTACTTAATAGGTCTTGAGTTCAAGTCTTATTAAGCTACTTTTTAGTGCATGCAATTTCTATTTTCAAGTTACTTTATTGTAAAAGTGCATCTCACATAAATAAAATAAAATAAAAGTGAATCATGTAGGTCTTTTAATTTATTGCCCCACTATTTAAAAGTCACATTATTGTAAAAGTGAACATCACTTATTCTACAAAAGTGATTCACTTCAAAGCAACTTTATTGTAAAAGTGATTGTCAAAGGTTGATCTTGGGAAGAGGGGGCTTCTTTTTTTAGTTGGTCAAAGTTAATATCTTCCATGTCACTATTGGGGACATCTTAAACTTTTTCTTTGATCAAGCATAACTTCATCAGCCAGAATCAGTTTTAAGTGTCGTTTTTTTTAAACCGCATATTTTTTTCGAGCTGTTTGCATCTAGATAGTTAATTTCTATTATTTCAGCCATTATTTTACAGTATGGATTCCCCTTGTGATATTATATTTACAAGTTCTAACTATTTCTCATGGAAATATCGTATGGAGGATGTTCTGCGAAGTAGGGGACTTTTAAGGACAACCTCAGGGAAAGAAACAGAACCCACTGATGATGATAAGAAAATTAAATGGGAAAATAGATGTGATGAAGCTCGTGGATTGATTGGGATGTCAATATCTACTTATTTGCGATTCCACATATTTGGAAATGATGAACATAATCTCGCTTGGGAAAAATTGGAATCTGTGTTTGGTAAACACAATGAAATTCAGGGTCATCAACTTGAGAATGAGTTGCTTTCCTTGAATCCAAATGATTTTTCATGCATTCAAGACTATTTATCTAAGTATACAACTCTTAGACTATTATGTGCAGAATGCAAGATTAAGAAAGAAGAGAAACAATGTATTTATCATATTCTTTCAAAACTTGGACCTGCATATTATGTTTTTGTATCTACATTCTACTCCATGAAAGAATCCTTGACTACAGCTAGCTATCAAGAGACTAGCCTTCAATCCTTTTGTGATTCCTTAATTAGAGATCAAGATAAGCTCATTCATCTTGGAATAATTAACAATGCAGATAGATCTGGGAAATCCTCATTGTCCCAACATAAAGAAAAGTCCAAGCCTCCCAAGAAATAGAATTTTCGCAATAATAAGCAAAACAACAAGGGTCCCAAAGCTTCTCAGTCAGCTCCTTCTTTAAAAAATGACAAAGAATTCAAGCAAGGAAATAATATTGAGCGTCATTGCAATTTTTGTGGGAAAGATAATCATGATGAATATAAGTGTTTTAAGAAGATGGCAGCCTTGGAAGTAGCAATGAAGAAGCACCACATTATCCTAGATTCGTCTTCAGAATATACCTCTCATGGACATGCACTTTGTGCTTCTGGTTACTCTTATACTACATCTTCTTCTTCTACTTCGATTGAATCGCTCATTGATTCTGGAGCATCTTATCATATGGCTAAGGATAAATCCATCTTTTCTACTATGCATGAATGTAACACCAAACAAATATTTGTTGGTGATGATAGATCTCTAAGTGTTGTAGTATTTGGAACAATTCCAGTAGAAAATGGTCATTTTAGTGATGTACTATGTGTTCCAAAAATTTCTTGCAATTTGGTATCAATCTATCAAATTACTAATTCAGGTGAAGGTAAAACTATGATGTTTACACCTCACCAAGTTGTAATCAAGGATTTTAAAAATCCTCAAAATGTCCTTGCTACTGGAACTGTTGATGATATTACCAGGTTGTACAAATTTAACAATTTTCGGTCATCACCTTTTCCTTTAGTTTCTGTTGCTCATAGTGATAACTTGAGCAAACTTTGGCATGAGCAATTTGGTCACTTAAATTATCGCTCATTGCAACAACTATGTAAATACAATATGGTGACTAGTGTTCCGTTGATATCTTGCAAGGATGGTGTTTGTTCCGGTTGTGTACTCAAAAAACATCATCGAGACAGTTTTGACAAATGTGCCTCTTGGCATGCCTCGGTTCCCTTGGAGCTTGTGCATATTGACTTCTGTGGCCCTCTTCCATCTGCTTCCTTTTTTGGTTTCAAATATTTCTTAACTTTCATTGATGACTATTCCAGACGCACTTGGGTTTACTTCCTAAAACTTAAGAGAGAAGTATTTAACATGATCTTGGCCTATAAGGCCCTTGTTGAAAAACAATCTAGTCATCAAATTATTAAGTTAAGATCTGGCAATGCAGGAGAATATGTTAACAACAAGTTCACTAATTTTTGCACTGAATAAGGAATCCAACAACAGCATGTTGTTCCATATATACCACAACAAAATGGTGTAGCTGAACGGAAGAACCGCACTTTAAAAGAAATGGCTAATTGTATGATCGAATCTAAGGGACTAAGTTTTCAATATTGGGCTGAGGCCATAAATTGTGCAAATTACATAGTTAATCACACACCCACTAAATTTTCACAAGGTATAACACCGGAAGAAGCATGGAGTAAAATTAAACCAGATGTAAGTCACTTTTGTGTGTTTGGTTGTGAAGCATGGGCTCACATTCCGGATGAAAAACGGAAAGCATTACAGCCTAAAAGTGAAAAGTGCATATTTGTTGTATATTCTGAAGATGTGAAAGGTTATAGACTTCTTCGGCCCCATTCACATGATATAATCATTAGAAGAGATGTTAAATTTGATGAAAATCTCTTGGCCTGCGAGGCTAACTTGGTGGGTGTGCCATCTTTGGCCTGCGAGCCTGATTCGGCGATTGTGACTTATTCTTCTTCTTCTCCCAGCTTCCTTGACAGGTTTCCAACTCCATTTTCTGATGATGACAGTGAGGATGAAAATCCACCTCCGCCTGCTCATGTTCCTCAAATTGCACCAACACCAATACTTCCTCATTGGGTTTGTTCAACATGTGAAGCAGCTAGTGATCTTTCCCGTGATGCTAGAGATCAACGACGAACATGTTCTTAGTTTTAGCAACCCTCTTATCTTTGGCTCAAGTTTCTAAGAATCATGATCCAGAAACTTTTACAGAAGCTTCAGGAAATCCATATTGGGATGTAGCTATGGATGAAGAATATCGTTCCTTAATGGCGAAAAATACTTGGGATCTTATTCCTCTTCCAAAAGGAAGAAAAATTGTCAGATGTAAATGGGTCTACATAACTAAGTATGCATAAGATGAAAGTGTTGAAAGACTTAAGGCAAGGTTAGTTGCCAAAGGTTTTTCCCAAGTTGAAGGGATTGACTACAATGAAACCTTTGCCCCTATAGAAAAAATGAACTCCATCCACCTTGTTCTTTCCTTTGCAGCCTTACATAACTAGGAATTCCATCAAATGGATGCCAAGTATTCCTTCTTACATGGTGATTTACATGAGAAAATTTACATGGAACAACCTCTTGGATATGTTCAGGATAACTCTAGCCTTATTTGTCTCCTTAAGAAATCCTTATATGGCCTTAAGCAAGCTCCTAGAGCTTGGTATGCCAAAATGGATAGCTTTCTCCTTGACACTAGTTTTTCTAGATGCCATTCTGACCCCAATGTCTATACCAAGAAAGTAGGAAACCATCTCATCATACTTGTTCTTTATGTTGATGATCTTATCCTTAGTGGTAGTGACCCTAAACTTATAACCCATGTGAAATATAGTCTTAAGCAAAATTTTGAAATGTTAGACTTAGGACATTTGCATTATTTTCTTGGTCTCCAAGTCTTGCAAACCAAAGAAGGAATCTTTCTTTCCTAGTCTAAGTATGCTTGTGACCTTCTTCGTTGCTTCCACATGGAAGATTGTAAACTAGCCCCTTTTCCCTTCCAATCTGGAGTCAAACTTTCTGCCACTTGTACTTCCCCTGAAGTAGATGCCACCTTGTATCGTCAACTTGTTGGTAGTATTTTATACTTGACTCATTCTCGTCCTGACCTTTCCTTTGCTGTTGGTCATGTTTCCCGTTATATGAAAACTCCTCATTAAAGTCACTGGAAAGCAGCAAAAAGAATACTTCGATATATTTGAGGTACAATTCAATTTGGGATTCATTACAGTACAAGGGGGAAACCTTTGTTGGTTGGATTCACTGATTCAGATTGGGCCTGTGATCCTGATGATTGGAAGTCTACTGCAGGTTATGTTTTTAGTCTGGGATCTAGACCTATCACTTGGGATAGTAAGAAACAACAAACACTTGCTCTTTCTTTATCAGAAGTAGAATATCGAGCTGCAGTTAATGCTAGTCATAAAGCTTTATGGCTTTGACAGATCCTTTCAGAGTTTGGATTCGAGCAGCAGTAGCCTACTGCACTTTGGTGCGACAATCAAAGTGCCATCAAGCTTGGCAAAGATCTAGTTCTACATCAGTGCAACAAACACATTGAGCTACACATGCACTTCATAAAAAAACTTGTTCATGATAGTGTTATTGAACTTCTCTATTTCCCTACAGATGATCAAGTTGCAGACATCTTCACCAAGTCTCTTACATAAGCGAATTTTTCTAAACTTTGGTCTCTGTTAGGAGTTCAGGAATGTGTCCTTAAGGGGAGATAGGCTCTAATGCCTCCTTCCTTTTCCTAATAGTGTCACTTTTGTAAATCCTTCAATCCTATCCCAAGTTGTTCTTAAGGGGGGATGTTAGGATATTTAGACATTTAGGAGTTAGTTAAGATCAACTTGTGTAATATATCCGTTAGGTAAAAGTGTGTTTCTTTAGTATACATTAGTATGCATTTGTAAATATTCTAATCTGACAGTCACAATATGTTCTAGACATAGAGTGATCCGACGGTTCAAATTCTCTTAGATCATACCTACCATTGATCCATGGCTTAACACCTGATTGGTCTATGGTCTCTATTTAAAGAGCATAGAGGGTCCTTGGCTAGTTATTCGATTATGAGAAGTTCATGTAACTTTCTTTCTTTTGCATAATAAATTGCTCCAAGTAGTTATTTGGCTGGGGTAGTGGACTGTTTCCCTCTTGAGGTTTTTAACTACATGACAAACATCGGTGTGTTGATCTGTGATCTATTTGTGTGAAGCAGTTGCTCAAGGTGTTCGGTCTTTTGGGAGTACCCTGTGTACCCGAACAATTACAACATCTCCCCCATACATGGTTTTAAAACCATGTGCAAGGCCCTCCTAAAACCATGGGTTGTTTAGAAGTCCTTGCACATGGTCTTAAAACCATTTGCAAGGACCTCCTAAAGCATATACAATAAAACCATGGGTTGTTTAGGAGGCCTTGCACATGGTCTTAAAACCATTTGCAAGGAACTCCTAAACCATGTGCAATAAAACCATGGGTTGTTTAGGAGGCCTTGCACATGGTTTTAAAACTATTTGCAAGGCCCTCCTAAACCATGTACAATAAAACCATGGGTTGCTTAGGAGGCATTGCCCAAACAATGTGCATGACCAACATTTTTTTTTGTGGATAATTCAATTTTTTTATTTTTTATTGTTTTGTTAGGTAAGAACATTACAACATTTCCTCATATTCAGTTTTTTTTGGTGGTGGGTAATGGATGGTTATAAAGAAAAATATAATATGATTTGTCTTAAATATTATTAATATAATGGATAGCTATAAATAAATATGAATATGGTTGGTAATGGATGGTTATAGAGAAAAATAAAATGCTTTGTCTTAGATATAAGACACGTAAATATGGCTAGTCTTAAATATGACGAGGATAGTGGATAGTTATAAAGAAATTTAATATGACAATGGTAATGGATGTATGATGAAGGTAATGGATTGTTATAAATAAATGTGAATATGATTTATTTTAAATATGGCACAGTAATGGATGATTATAAATAATAAATATGAATATGGTTCTTCTTAAATATGGGTAATGGATTATTCATGATATCTTATTATGTATGTGGTTATAAATAATAAGTATGAATGTGATTTTTCTTAAATATAGGTAAAATATGAATAAGGGATGGTTAATTTTTTTTAAAAAAAATTTCACATGAGAAAACCTAAGTAAACATGGATTTTATGGTCTCCTTATTTGTGGAATATGTATGGTCAATTGTAGTTTCTTCAAAAAACAACCTCTTGAAAATAATTGAAAACTAGCACTACCAAAATGTACAGGACTACTTAAAAGATTTGTTCAATAAGAAGGTTAAAATTAAAGAATTGTCTCTCTTTATAATATGGAGCATTTGGAAAGCTCGTAATAGGTTATATATTTGAAGGTATCAAGCTTCTTTTTTCACAAGTCGGCATTAAATTCTTGTGTGCTTAAAGAGTACTTTAAAGAAAATGATCCCTCATTTCTTAGATGCTTGATTATCCATCTCTTTGATGATTCTATTCCCATTGGATTTTTATGGGGCGAAATATAACGGTATATGTGGAATCAGGATGTTTTTAAAAATCAAAGAAAATCAAAACATTGTACTACACATGGGAGTAGGAGTTGGAACTAATATGAACACTAAAATGTTAGCCCTTTGAGAATTGCTATGGTTTGCAAAACAAATCGGTCTCCTACATTTACAAGTTCCAAGTTACTCAAAAGTTGTAATTAATTGGGCTAATGGAAATGATAATATAGTGACTATTCAATTAGTGAAATGGAAACATAGAGTGTTGTCTCTTATGAAGTGGTTATCTTCATTATATTTTTCTTATATTATAGGGATCTAAATAATGAAGTTGATTATCTTTCAAAGATATTTATTGCGGAAATGGATGTTTCAATTCACTAGGAATAAAAAGTGGATGATGTGTTTGTGGATAGGGGTATTCGTTGCTTCTTCTAGCTTAATTAGACTCAGTTTTTAAAAATGGATGGGATTTCCTTCAGTCTGGATTTGTGTCCATGTATGATACACGTTTCTTCTTTAAAGGAAGTCTTTTGAAATATTTTGTGCTAAAGGAGGTATGTTTGAGGTATTTATTCGGCTTGTTATGTATGTATGGAAGCCACAGAAAGATGAGGAATGTTGTTTTGTTTGGGAAATCTTATAAAGAACTATTTATGAATTAGTATATATGTAACTTTTATTCTTGATTTTGGATGAATAGAAAGTTGCAGTTTTTTTTCTCTTAAAAAAATATGGATATGATTGATCTTAAATATTATGAAGTGGATGCCTATAAATCAAATTTATTAATTGAATAAGAAGTTTTTCATCACTTTTTTTATATAAGATGTTGTATTTGTCAACAAAGCCTATATTGGGTAGTTGGGAGCATTCATTGCCATACTCTCCACTCAGGTTCAAGATTAGCTTGTGACATGTTACGATGGACATTGGGAATACCTTAATTCTTTGTTGAATTTAAAGTGTATGTTCTTTCCATGGATGTATCCCATAAAATTGATAAATCAAAATTAACCAAAAAAATGTGGAGGGCCCCAATATTATTCCTATCTTCTGCACATGCGAATAATTGGTGGAAATCTACGAATTATTTAAGGCTTCCAATGAGTCCCTACCAACAATAGAGGTGAAGAAAAATGGAACGTCGGATTTGTCAGTAGATCATTTGATAGGGAAAGGAAATATAGTGGACGGCCTGATGCAGTCCAAGGGTTAGGATCTGTCCCATGTGGTATTGAAGGACTCTGATAGATGTGAGATATCTACTCATCCTAATGGATAGTCATGTGACCTTCCATTTATCAATAGAGTTAATAACGATTAGGGATCTCCTCAAGTTATTGTGTGTTTATTGTTCAAGTTCTTCGACTTGTGGAAGGAAATTGTATCCTGGAGTCGAAGTTCAAAACTTTGGGGTGAGGTTTCATTAGATCTAGGGTTACATAAATGACTTGATTGGTGGTGGAAGTTCCCATCTTGTAAAGAGAACAAGAAGATGGAAAACGATAGTTATAAAATATCATGGAAGATATACTTAATTAGTGGTGGGAAACGACATTCAAGTGGAACATATAACATTTCTCTCTAGTAAAATATTTGTTGAGAATTTTCTTGAGCACAAAATGAACTTGGGTAGGCTAAATAAATGGATTCAATTAGTATGGAATCCATTGTTGGGGTATGGGCCAAACTTCCCCCTTTGGGTGAAGGGTTGGATCAAACCCATATTTCGGATAGGTGAGGATGCCTCCATGGTGTTGAGGGTCCATTGATTTTGTGTCCATGCTTTTTTTTCTCTCAAACCTTAGTTAAAATTTCTCAACCTACCAATGGAGTTGTGGAATAACCATCCTCTAATAAAAATTGGTGAAGCTTTTGCGAATTTCAACATGGCTCGGTCACTATCCCACATATTCGCTGAATTTGATGTTAGTTTGGAGTTCTTTGAATCCATAAATATTTTGGTAGGAAATTCTTGGCATGCTCATATTTAGATTATGTTAATTTCCCTTTATCAAGTTACCACTTCCATCTTCATGGACACTATGAAACCCTACTCTATTCCATTCCAAAAGAAAATTTAGAGGAAAGAGGTGAAAAATTGTTTGGTTGATACCAACCAAGTGAGTTATGCCAAAGATTATGATAAGAAATGGGATGATAGAAGGAAAAATAATGCAGGAACGAGGAGAACGAACACAAAAATATCAATTCCCAAATGTTAATCAACCCTTCATCCTGGTTCCCATCGTTCCACCTCTCTGTTAATGACTGGTATGGAACCAACAAATTCAACCCAATGTGGCTATGAAAATCCAACCCAAAAGGAAACGAATAAATATATAACTACAGGAATAGGAAAATCCTATAGAGAAGAAAAAATAAAATAAAGAGTTACTTGGTTTATGATTTTCCACCTTCAACCTGCCAAAATTCCTTTTAGTCTTTTCCTAGAACTAAACGTTGAATAAGATTTATATGACTTAATCATGCATAAATTAAGTAGTTGTCTCTTTATTTTGCGGAAGAGACAATTAATTAAATATATATATATCTATATATCTATATCTATATCTATATATATATATTCCACAACAAGAAACTCATTAATACAAAAGAATCATTACCAACATATTAGGATCTTGCTCTTTATTCCAAATCAGATGACACACAATCAATAGTATTCTAACTCATATATTTGGACAAGGATAAAACTCCAAGATTGTTATTTATTCAACAAACTCTTTCCATGGTAGCAACTCACCTTTGTATTTCATGTTACATAGAGAAATGATTTATGTAAGTTCCTGTAGCACATCACCTAAAATTTAATACCGGGGCACTACCATTTTCCTCCAACTAAACACATTGATTTCTCTTTCAATGCAGAGGGATATTTTTATCATTAGTGTCTCTCTTCAAAACTTCATATTTGAATTATCTGACCCCAACTCCAAAACTATCTACAAGAACTTAATGATCTTGCACTTACTCCCTTAGAAAAAAGACCCAAAATCCAATCATGATTCTTTCAACGCAATCTCTATTTCCCAACGTAATTCCTCTCAACAATGTAATTCCCATATTTCACCATTTTGCAATGCTTTGGTCATTATTTCTTACTATTTTATCTTTCATTTCCAACACCCAAATGCATCATTATCACATCCCATTCTTTAATACATTCTATAAATGCACCCTCTATCTCCTTAGATCAATTTTATTAAAACTCTTCCTTCACAATCAATTATCATTCATACCTGCTCTACCTGATTCAATTACATAAAATCTATATGTGCATAACACAATCATATACATATTCATAAACATACTATCGATTATTAAATATCCAATAACACATGAATATCAAATCCATTGACACAATAATTTCCATGGCAACTCTTCCTTTTCCATTAATAATCTATCTAATGCTATAAGATCATGTGCATACTAAGTAAAATCTATAGTTTGAAGGAAATGATGACTCAAAGGATCAAGTATTGAATAACAAATAGGGTGTGGCAGAGATTTGATTTGTTGTTGTTTTTCTATAATGCAATTCATTATCTAAATCAAGATGTCCTAAGAAACCCTGGGATTTATATGTGCAATCCAAACCTAGTGTAAATCACATTGACTTTGAAGCAAACTAATAATACATTCATATGCATAAACCTTTTTCATATTGAGGTGCGATGAATGGTCGACTGTGACTAATAGTAGTTTTCACTCTGGAATTAGTTACCCGTAGTATTTGATTGAGGTGGATGGATAATAGAAATTGGAATACAGTTCCACAGGAAAAAAATCATCATTCTAAATCCTCTAGACAACTTATTTTTTAAGAGGATGATGTAATGGATGGTTATACATAAATATGAACATGGTTTGTTTTAAATATGATGAAGGTGAAGGTAAAGTATGGTTATAAATAATTGTGAATATGGTTCATTTTAATGTGACAAAAGTAATAGATGGTTGTTGTGGACATGGATGGTTCAATTCACTACGAAGAAAAAGTGGATTATGTGATTATGGATAGGGGTATTCGTTTCTTCTTCTAGTTTAAGTAGACTTGACTTTTAAAAATGGATGGGATTTCATTCAGTATGTGTCCATGTATGTAGTCTTTAAAGGGAGTAATTTGAAATATTTTATACTAAAGGAGGTATGTTCAAAGAATTTATTACCCTAGTTATGTATGTATGGAATTGTGATGCAAGAGCATCTAGATCAAAGTTCGATTACTAATGAATCAACTTAGAATCCAGCTCGAAGTTCATTTACTAATGAGTCATCTTGCCTTGTAATCAAGTTCTATATTGATAGGGTTCAATGACAAGTAGATATAATTAGTTTTAAATTTGTAATAAGTGGTAATTTTTCCTTTGTTCTCCTTGATCACTGCATGGATTTCTCAAAGATTGATATTTTTCGATAGGGTTTGATTTTATTAGGTCCTTTTATTTAGCTCAATGAAAACTTAGTTGGATGTGACAGGTTTTCTAAGTGTTATAAATTAATTTGAGTGTAATAAGTCTAAGAAAGGGGGAAATATGAAAAATAAAAAGGAGTGAAAGATGAGAGAATAAAGAGTGTGCACAGAAGGAGTGAATAAGTTGAATTCTCTGTGTTTGAAATTCTGGTCAAGTTGAATTAAGAACAAAGGATTACATTCTGTGTGTGTTTTGATGGATTCCTATTTTTATATAAATCTATAGAGATATGAATTCATCCCGCATTCAGTCCATATAATTCTGTGTATAAATTGTTTAGTTTTCGAATTGGAGAGAAATTGATCCTTTTGAGTGATCAATTTGGAGAGCTAGGAAGATAGATCTCAGAGAAGATTGAACGATGAATAAAGATCGTGATAGAAATCAGTGGTTACAATCTATTCTGCATATGGATACTCATCAACGTGCGAGAACTAATCTGTAAGAATTGACAGTGCAGAAGACTTCAAAATCGTGGAAATTGGGAAACATGGAAATTACACTCAATTTTCGATAAGCCAAGTTCCACAACCCACATGAAAGATAGAACGTTGCGGCTGCAATTATTTGCGGAAGTTCAATTTAAAAAAATAAGTTGTAAAGTCGCATCCTGCAATCCGTAGTGTTGCGGAAAAAGCGTTGTTGTGGAAAACGAGTTGCAAGAAACGTCTTGCGGAACGACAAAATTGTGGAGAACCTGAGTTAAAGGTAAGAAATAATATTTCAATAAGGAATTCATCCTGTAAGTTGAAGAATTGGATCTAGTTGGTATTTGAAGCCATCAATTGTGGTATCAGAGAAGGACAAATATTCAGCGTAGTAGCTTAATTGATGAGTTGAGTCTATGAAGAAAGATGTCACCAAGAAGGGGACGCATACATGGAGTTCCTATAGGACGTGTTCGAGGAAGACAACTTGCAGAAACAGAAATGGAAAGAAACATGAGAATACTCAAAGAAAGATTAGAATCTATGGAAAGAAGGAACCATTCAAATAATTCAGATGATAGTGATGAAGAAGCTGAATCTGAATCCTCTAAGGAAGAAGAAGAAGATTCTGATGAAGTTAAAGTCTTGAAGATGCTGATGAAAACCAGTGGCAAACCAAGAACATAAGTACCTATGTATTCAGGTAACTTAAATGTGGTAGAACTTATGGATTGTATTAATTTCGCTGAGGTAATACTTTGATTTTGAAGAGATAGAAGACAAGAAGAAAGTAATATATGTAGCTACTAGATTGAAGGGACATGTAACTATCTGGTGGGATGAGTTCTAGATCCATCGAGAAAGAAGAGGTAAGAAAAAAATTAACTCCTGGGATAAGATGCTGTATAAAATTAAAAGTCAATTTATGCCTAAGGACTATCAATTAACTTAATTCTTGACTTTCAACTTTCACATTTTGCATCCACCTTCCAAGGAATAAGAAACTTCTGTGAACTTTCGATCTAGATGCGAAATAGATCTGGACCATTGATCTTCTAATCTTTTTGGATCAACATTTAACTTTGCGGATTCGATAGATTTCTGGTTGATTTGGCGGTTTAAATCATTTTAAGTTAATTGGATATGTAAGCTATATTAGTGCTTATAGTCACTCCTTGATTTCACCGTCTGAACATGAGCGATAACATTTAACCAACTGCGTTAAGTTGCGTAACATATTTGTACAATTTAATTATGATTTTTCTCTCTGTAAAACAGTTTCAATTGCCATATTGAATAACCTAGATATAAACTATAAACAAGCATTATAGTTTCATTCGAAAACCTAAAAGCATAATGTAGAATTAAGGAGGAATGAAAGAATCAATACATATAGTAAATACAAAGAAGGAACATCTGATACTGTGTAAAAATAGAGGCTTCAACCCATTAGATGTGGATTCATAAATTCTAAATCATTCAAGCATAAAAACAATGAGCTAACTCAGAACATAACTAGATTCTACTTTGATATTTATTATTTATAGGATATACAAAACATGGATAATGGTATTCGATAACTGCATATAAATAGTACTACCTCAAAATATAGTTGGAATTCAACATTTCACATATACATATTACTGTATCTAAAATTACTCAAAACAAATAGAGTAGGAACCTGGAACCAATGCTGGGAAAACACAAGTAAAGAAGTTTCTCCTCCCAACAAAATCCGAGAGCAGCCAAACTACTTGCTCTAGAACCCTTGAACATGTTCATTAAACCACAAGAGAAAAATATCTTAATGCGCCATCTCTTGCATTATACATATGTTAATCCCCATCCAATACTATCCTTGTGCTGCTCGTGGACATACTATTAAATAGTATGTTTCCTAGGACTTGGTCATTTAAGAGCCTCTTGCTCTTCAACAACTCAACTAGGAGTGCAGACCTAGTTTTGGGGATGACTTCTCCTGCATCTCGATTTCTCACTCGGTGGTCTCAACCACTTGTCATTTCCCTCTTGTGGGTCAGCGTACACTCTTTCAACAGCTATTTCCACTTGTGTTATCCTTCAACAATTTTTATTAATAACAAATGTTTTATTACAAAAAAAAATTATTCTTGAATTTCATGTTACAGAATTATAATAATTCAAGGTATTTTTCCAACAAAAAAAACAATTATTATATATGGGGGTATTACAGCTGGTTGGCATCCACTTGCACCTAGAAGTCAACAAATGATAAAATTGGCTTAAGGAGTTCTTTAGAAACATCCTAGGAAAGGTTGTGAAAAATATGCAGTAATTCCACAGTAGAAAAAGCGCAGTTCTATTTTTTCTTAAAGCTACCTTGCTTTTAGCAGTTTTAAGGCAAAAGGGAAAAGCTAGTCTAGGAGTAACTGTCTTTTTTTACCTTTTCCATCCTCCTTTTTATCCATCCAAAAGCATGGTTCTGATAAATTTCCATCACTTATAAACTGGTACAACTCACTTGTCCATTTCTTGAGCATCTTAATAGATTAGGAAAGTGATTTATGCACCTATGGGGGATTTTGACTACGTTAGTAATCCTGCTTTTTGTCCAATTCGAATAGCATCATGATGATTTCAAATATCTATTGTAATTATATATTTGGGTATCCTATTACTTTATGAGGTTGGATGATGTACACTTATTCAATACAGAATTGTGTTATGCTCCATATTCAGTCTCCTTTTTTGTGGAATTGTGCATGTTTGACTAATAATTTTGTGAGTGTAATTAATTTACATCTTGGGATTAATTTTCACACTTAAACATAATATAAAGTATGCAAATAAATTTTTATAAATGGGTTTGAAAATATAACTTCCCATAAACTAAATCAAAATAATACTTAATATCTAGTTGTAACTAAGAACACACAAGATTTCTTTGAAACCTCTCACGTTGTGAAACAAATAATTATGGAAATAACTAAAATTAAAGTACATTACTCACCATGTCATGAAAATGTAAAAATGTTTTGATAATTTTTTAAAGCCACCTTTAACAAATATTTGGAAAAAAATAATGACATCTATCATTAAAAAAGTAAGTGTAGCGTAATTGAATGTAAATCTTGTATAATGAATTAATCTTTATTATTACAGGAAAATGATTAAGATGAAAATATAAGGAATTGGAAGAAGGGCTTTTATTGATACATGTAAATAATAAATTGACTTTTAAAGAGAAAGTCAGTAGAAAAAAAAATGCATATGGAAACTATTGAGGAACATAGGCAATGTAGGTTTAGAAAGAAGGAATTAAACTTTGCAAAAGGAAAAGAAAAATAAGAGAGTTTGACAAGATTTTGAGGAGTACATAAAATAAGAGAAGTATAAATTCACTCTACAAAAGGAGTGGTAATTCTAAACATTTTTGCACAATGTATTTCCACTAAAAAACATTATGCCCATAACAATACTCTTGAGATAAATATTTCTTTTAAACAGCTTCTTAAAAATTTTCTAGGTTGCATACCTTTATTTTATACCCTTAACTTTATTTATATCTTGCCACCATATATATTCCTTTCCAGTGAGATTATAAATGGCCATTTTTTCTTTCAACTCATTTGAGTAATTATATATTTTGAAGTACTTTTTCAATCCGGACAACCAGACCGCTACCTCCTTGCCCCGCTCAATTTCCCCATTAAACAAGGGTGGTTTAATTTTTTTGAAAGCCCGAGAGATTTCCTCATAGGGTTTGTAATTTTTCTTCTTTTTATTTTCCTCGCTTATTTCACATGGCTCTTGAGTTTTTCTGTGGTGTTTAAGTGACTCTTCACTTGAAGCGTTAGAGTTATGGTTTGAAAATTCCATCTTTCTACCCTTACGTTTGTTGTAGGTGCATTTTTAGGTGGTTCCTATTCAAATCTTTGTTTTTATCTTTTTCTTCATTATGGATTTTTGCTAACAAGATAGTGTTCAACTCTTCTTGAGCGTTCAGTATTTGCTCGTTATCTTCCTTTACCCTTCTTAATTCAAATCTTAGTTCATCCACACTCCTTTTAATTCATATTTATTGTCGTGACTTTCATTTAGGTCTACCCAGAACTCTCCCTCCCTTATATTACCCTCTTCATTTAAAGGTTGTTCTCAGCGACGTTCTTCTTTGGTAGACATTTCTGTATCTGCCATTTTTCATGCAAAATATATTTGTACTTCTCTTTGTTGTGTGTAATAGAATTTACAAGAAAACATAAACATGACTCAATTTGTTGTTTTCTATAACATTTTTTTGTTGATCCCATTCAGGCCTAGTGCTGAACCGGTGCTTTGATACCATATGTAACATACCTCAAATTTTAAATATAAACAAAATTCTATAACCATATATCTTCACACATATTAATACAAATTCTAGTTGTTGTGAGAAATACAAATAAAAGAAACCTTGGCCATAATTAAATGTGAAATTCATCCTTGCACATTCATTTTCGGGGGCTTAAGGACCTCTGTAACAGTTGTTCCTCCATTGACAGATCCACTTTGCAACCAAAATAGTCATTTCCACACTAAAATGATTTTTCTGCTTTCCGCCTTCAGGTGGAACTCGAAAACCAGAACATCAACATATCGATACCTTCATTCAACCCCTTTTTTCCTTCTGCTTTATGCATAATCTTTTTGCACCGTTGATCCTTGTGAATTCAACCATGACCGTCGATCTTGATTTGATACAGAAATTGGAATTCAGAAACTTCAAGCTCTGTTAACTTAATTCTCAACTTTTCGCTTCTGCATTCTACATTTGCCTTCTTGGAAATCGAAAACTTTTGTGAACCGTCGATCTAGATGCAAAATAGATCTAGACCATTAATCTTCCAATCTTTGTGGATCAACGTTTAACTTTACAGATTCAACAAGTTTCTGGTGGATTTGGTAGTTTAAATCACTGTAAGTTATTGGATCTGGAAACTATCTTAGTGCTATCAGTCTTTCCTTGATTTCACTATCTGAACAGAAGCCATAACATTTAACCAAGTACACTAAGTTGCTTAACAAATTTGTACAGGTTAATTACAATTTTTCTCTATGTAAAACAATTTCAACCGCCATATTGAATAACTGACATCTAAACTATAAACAAGCATTATAGTTTCATTTGGAAACCTAAAAGCCTAATCCATAATTAAGGAATAATTTTAGAATCAATACATATAGGAAATACAAAGTAGGGATATCTTATTCTATGTAAAAATAGAGGCTTCAATCCATTAGATGTGGATTCATAAATTCTAATCATTCAAGCATAACAACAGTGAGCTAACATGGAAGAGAACTAGATTCTACTTCAACATTTATTAGATCTAGGATATACAAAACATGGATAATGGTATTCCAAAAATGCATAAAAAGTACTACCTAGAAATATAGTTGCAATTTAAGATTTCACATATACATCTTACTGTATCTAAACTTAGTCAAAATAAATAGAGTAGGAACCTAGCAGCAATGCTAGAAAAACACAAGTGGAGAAGTTGTTCCTCCCAAACAACTCCCAGAGCAACCAAATTACTTGCTCCAGAACCCCCGAGCTTGTTTGATGAACCATAAGAAAAAAAAATCTTAATGCGTCATCTCTTGCATTATATATATGTTAATCCCCATCTAAAGTTATCCTCCTAGTGCTCATGGACATATTATTAATGAGTATGTTTCCTATGACTTTGTCATTTATGAGCCTCCTACTCTTCAGCAACTAAACTAGGATTGCAACTAAACTAGGAGTGTAGACCTAATTTTTGGGGATGATGCCTCCTTCACCTTGAGTTCTTGCTTAGTTGTCTCAGCCACTTTTCAATTCCCTCTTGTGGGTCAACAGACACTCTTTCAACAGCTATTTCCATTTGTGTTCTCTTTCAGCAATTTTTATTAATAAGGAATGTTTTATTACAAAAATATTTTATTCTTGACCTCCATGTTAGAGAATAATAATAATTCAAGGTATTTTCCAACAAAAATAACAATTATTAAATCAGGGGGTTTTACAACTAGTTGGCATCCACTTTCACCTAGAAGTCAACAAATGATAAAATTGGCTTAAGGAGTTCTTTATAAACATCCTCAAAAAAATTGTGAAAACTATGAAGTAATTCCATTAGTTTTACTGGAATTCTAGAATCTAATGTTTTCTTAGTTATAAGGAATTGGAAGAAGGGCCTTTATTGATACATGTAAATAATAAATTGAAGCTTAAAGAGAATGCCAATGGACAAGAAAAATGCATATGGAAATTATTGAGGAACATAGGCAATGTAGGTTGAGAAAGAGGGACTTAAACTTTGCAAAAAGAAAAGAAAAACAAGAGAAGTATAACTTCACTCTACCAAAGGAGTGGTAATTCTAAATATTTTTGCATAATGTCTTTCCACTAAAAAATATTATGCCCATAACAATGGAGATGGGAGGGAAATTCTTAATTTTGGAAGGAAATAGTTCAATTACATTTGAAGAAGCTCAAAAAACTATGTAAACACACCTCTCAACATACTACAAAATACAAAACAATTGAGGTGGGCCTCTAATATCTAAATAGATGCTAGGAATTCAAAATTTTAAATTGAATCTACTAACATCCCCATAATATTGAGAATTTAATATAATATGAAATTAGTTAATAAAATACTTGAATTTTAATAAAAAGTCTAAACTAGTGACAATTTCAACTTTTCCAAAAAATTTTGAGTCTCACAAACTAATCTACATATTCCTGGAAAACCCCACCAAACCCATTTTACTGGAATTTAAATAGTATTGAAATGACTTTAAAAATTCTTTGTGGGGTACATTAAAATCTTAGTTTTACATAAAGTCTAAGAAAAAAAATATTTTTTACTTAAACTAAATATCTTAAAAGCCATTTAATAATGACGATTAAATGTAAAACTTAATGATGAAAACATAACTAAAAAAATAGAAAACCTTTGGATTAATATTGATTGGGCCGAGTCAACATTTTTCTTAATTGGTAGGTAAAGATAAATGGCATCCTCAAGAGAACAAAAGTCTTAATTAAAAAAGTTGTATTAAAAGATTATTTTTTATGAAAAAGGTAAAAAGTACAAGGGAAAGAAAGTTTACTTTTTATGAAAAAGATGAATGTTGAGATATATTTAAGAATGAAAACCTCTAAATAATTTAATAAAATTATTGAGAGGATTTTAAGAAAATTAACCTTTAAATAATAAAATAAATAAAAAGAAGAGGCATCTTTTCATTAGATATAAAAACAAAAATATATATTATAAATTATATATTGCAAATGAAAGCAATATAAATAATTTTAGAAACTAAATATATTTATGTAAAGAAAAAGACTTACCATCATATCAAATAAATATTTAAATTCACAAAAATGAATTGCAAAATATAAATGTATAATAACTAGTTCTAAATTTAAATTAAATATTTTAAAATGTATTCATTAATGAATTTAAATAATAATAAGGAAATAATAAATCTATTTTTAATTAAAAAAATTATATAAAAGAAAAATTGATCTAATATTTATATCTATTTAATAATAGAAAGATAATATCCTAAAAAAATCGAAAAACCTAACAACAATTAAAATAACATTACCTAAAGCTTACAACATAATAAATCTCAACAATTAAAATAAAATTACCTAAAACTTACAACTTAATAAATCTCACATGCAAGAGTATACTACAATTTTTTTGAATAAATCCATTCACTTGGAGATCTCTCCTCATAACCTTAAAATTGTCATAAGTATATTGGTGGTCTTCACACTCACAAGCATTGTGACCATTATGTCCTCATAACCTGAAAATGGTCATAAGTACTTTGGTGGCCTTCACACTCACAACCATTGTGATCATTGTAGCATATTGATGAGCACACTAAAGAACAATGTTAGAAGTTGCTTAGAGATTTGTGTCAAAGAGCTGTATATAAGGGTAGTTTAATAATAAGAATCATAAATCTTATAAAATGATTTTTAAGAGGTATTGGACACAACCATTAAGAGAATGACATAAGCCTATTTTAATTAACATAATAAAGCATTGAATAGATTAATAAAACTAATAGAATTCAGTGAACAATACACCACAAAAATATGAATAACCTTATAGAAATGCTAAATCCCCATAAACAAGCTCAAGATAAGATAAAAGAGTAATATATAGATGGAACTAAAAACACACTAAATAAATCTTAATTAAATGATGTAAAATATATATTGTATGAAAAACTAGTATGTCAAATATGAATGTTATGAAATTTTTATTGGCCCATATAAACTAATTATTTAATATATAGTAGTAAAATAACTCATAATACAACGTTTAAACAACAAAGTACAATGAAAAAAAAATGAACTTTTATATAGTAAAAATAATTTATGCAAAATGTACACAATTAAAAAGTGGGAGAAGAAAATAATCCAATTTTTATTAACAAAATAAAATTTTGAGAAAATTATAAATAACCTAATAGAAAAGATAGCTCCCCATAAACTAAATCAAAATAAGACTTAATACGTAGATGCTAAGAACATACTAGATTTCTTTTAAACCTCTCACGTTGTGAAACAGGTAGTTATGAAAATAAATGAAAGTGAAATACATTACTCACCATGTCGTGAAAATGTAAAAATGTTTTGATAATTTTTTAAAGCCACTTTTAACAAATATTTGGGAAAAAATAATCACATCTATCATTAAAAAAGTAATTGTAGTGTAATTGAATGTAAATCTAGTATCATGGATTATAATATTTATTATTACAAGCAAATGATTAAAATGAAAAGATAAGGAATTGGAAGAAGGGACTTTATTGATACATGTAAATATTATAATAAATTGAAATTTAAATACAAAGTCAATGGAAAAAAAACCCATATGGAAACTATTAAGGAACATAAGCAATGTAGGTTGAGAAAGAGGAAATTAAACTTTCCAAAAAGAAAAGAAAAATAAGAGAGTTTGACAATATTTTAAGGAGTACATAGAATAAGAGAAGTATAACTTTACTCTATCACGGGAGTGGTGACTCTAAATATTTTTGCACAATGTCTTTCCACTAAAAAATATTATGCACATAACAATGGATATGGGAGTGTAATTCTTAATTTTAGAAGGCAATAGTTCAATTACATTTGAATAATCTCAAAGAACTATGTAAACACACCTTTCAACATAATGCACAATACAAAACAATTGAGTTAGGCCTCTAATATCTAGCTAGATGCTAGGAATTCAAAATTTTAAATTGAATCTACTAAATCCCCATAATATTGAAAATTTAATATAATATGGAATAAGTTAATAAATTAGTAAAGAAGTCTAAACTAATGACCATTTCAACTTTCCCAGAAGTATTTGATTCTCTGAATCTAATCTATATATACACTAGCATAGATGCATCTAAAAGGGGATCTACCAAGCACCGAGAGGGGTCAAATCTCTCAATGTGTAAACCTTTTTGTACAGTGGAAATGTGTAATCTAATTTTTATGGTTTTATTTTATCTATTTTATCTTGCTTTATATATATATATGTAATTATAAATAATTTAAATTTAATTTAAGCCGACAAATTATTTTTAATAATAACAGATGGGCTTACACATCTGTACTGCCCCATTTTGTTAGACTCTTTTATTATTCAACTATATTATTATTTGAGGGCATTTTATCACAAATGACCTGGTTAAATTTTGAAATATATGTTTTGATCATGTTGATACATTTGGGCACTCATGGATAAATGAAATTTTGTAATGCAACAATGTACTTCCTTGTTGGACAGACTATTTCAAGTGTTAAAATATGTTATGGTTTCAGGGCATTTTGAGTACAAACGACCCGGTTTAATACGATGAATTAAAACGACTTATATATATGTATTGATTGTTGTGTCACAATGATTGCTTATGAATGAATGGACATTGGTAGATAGATTTATATAATGTGATATGATTGATCTTAAAATGTGTGAATGAAATATATGAACAATTTTCATTTCTTACGATATATTGGTAGATGCTTTGACAGTTTTCTAGTGTGACAGGGACCCAACTGCGCAATGACACAAGGTGGTGTCAATGCCACATGAATTTCAGTTTGAGTATGAACAGGATATCAGGTGATATAATTTATTTTAATGATATTTTGATTAAATTGTGTAGTGCATTTAATGCACATGGTTTTCATGTGTGCAGGAACATGATCTTGGTTCGAAATCGATCCACAAAGGATGATGGGGTTGCATGGAGGAAAGTACCCGTATGGTTATCACATATTTTCCATGTGGCAGGTTGAAAAGCGAGAGAGGCTTTTAACTGTAAGAGGCATGATGCCGTGAGGGTAGGCCATGGACTTGGTCACTCACGAGGATCAACTGAGGGGCGCACAATGAGGTGTTGGCCTTATTCCTCAGTAACCATGAGTCTCTCTACAACATGGATTGGACTGAGTTAACGTGGTCTCAGCCATCACACTAAATCCCCACCACGGAAAGTGGGATATTTGAAGGGCATGCACGGGGACTTCACTTAGTGAACCTCTCACATAGCACGTGCGATCGTGGGATATTAAAGAATACCCTTAATTTCGAGAGATATTGACCCAAACTCTTGTTGTTGAAACCCCCTCCCGATATGTAAAATCTCCTCCCCACCTTTTTTTATACCTCAATCCTTATAAACCACCCTACCCATCCCCACCTTAAACCCCTCATCCCCCCAATACCTGCAATATATTGGTTCAATTTTTTTTAATTTTAAAACCCACAATATGAACTAACATCATAGGATATTGGTCAACAAGTGAAGCCCCTATGAGGGCATGAAGACGATCATGCCACCCTTGATATCACCTGGTAAAACAAAAGAAATTATTAAACTATAAGGTTGTAAATAAGTAATAACTAAACAATAAACTTATGACTTGAAAATAAAGTAATGGAAAGTGCAACCTTATGAAATAAAAATAAAAATATAAAAATATAAAAATAAAAATAAAAAGAAATCATGATAAACAAAATAAAAGAAGATTCTAAATATTAACACATTGCACACACAAAAATAGCAAATCAAAAGCAAAAATCTAGGAATGAAATTTAGGAATAGTTAAGTAAAGAAATCCTAAATTAGAAGAATGGATAAATGCATATGACATTACATAAATGCATATGACAAAATATCCATTGAAATAAACAAAAATGAATTCACATAAGAATAAAAAAATAATAACAATAATAATAATTTTACATTATGAAAACAATATAAATAAAGGGGTAGGGTTTGAGTATAGGGGGCTTTTTACCCTAATGTTGGACGGATGAGAGAATGCCGAAGTAGATGGTGGCTGTAGAGAGTTTGGTTTATCAGGTGTAAAGGGGGTTGGGAGGCCCTTAGTGATTCTACACACTCTGATCGTGCTTGGGTACTTCTTCCTGCAACCCCCTTCAGGTCGGGGGTCCTTGGGGAAGGAGAGTACCCATTGGAATGGTAGGGAGGTCAACCGGTGGATCTCTTGTGATTGGGAACTGATCGACGTTCGTGGGAACCAGACAAGTTCGTGGTGCGGCAACCTCAGGAAGAAAAAGCCGACACAAAGAAACTCAGGTTTTTATGGATTGTTAGATTGTCATTATGATTTCTATTTGCTGAAATGTATTTGTTGAAGATCTGTAACTTCGCCTTTGTATGTTATTGTAGATATGGATTTATATTTGAGATCTGTATTTGTATTTTCTATAGATCTGGATTTATGTCTTAGATCTATGTATGCATTTTATGCCGGTATTTTTATGAGATTTGGATTTCAATTATGTTTATATACCTGGGTGGCTGCATTCAGATTTCTGTCAATATTTCTGCATGTGTTTGTATTTGTTTTTTTTATTCCAGCATATATTTGATGGTGAATGACATATCCAAGAAGAACATTAAGTCTTCATTCTTCCCTTAACTGCGATGGATTCCACACCCTGCGATTGAGCTCACATAGACGGATTCTGAGAATTGAACGCTCACCTCCTCTTCCACATTTGGGTATGCGCAATATTGGTTTTTCGCTAGTTAGATCCCATTACCTTCACTTATTGGATATGTGTTAAGTAATATCTATTACTGTTATGCTGAATGTGATTTTGGATCTGAGTTAAGTAATGCCTAGTTTTATTCTGAAGCAAGTTGGAGTACGTCTAGTATTATTTTAGGATGTGTTTTTGTTCCGTAGCAATGAGATAGAGTTGGACGCGATTTTGATCCAGAACCAATTGGATCGTTTATTGGGTTTTGACCCATAACTAAGGAGATACCCCTCCTGCATTATGAATTCTTCTATTAGATGAATATCCCCTGCCAACGTTTTAAAAATGTGGAGCTATGTGTTATCAAAGCTGATTTCTCCATTTCCAATGTTTTGTTGGGATATGGAAAATGATATTTCTTGTCGACATGCTGGATGCTTGTGTTTGTATTTGTTATGAAGTGGCCCTGTCCTTGTGCCAACCCGTGCACTAAATCCCAACCACTTTCCTTAACGACTCTTCATATTTTGTGTTATATCAAAACCCCCATTTGCGTGTATTGGATATGGGATCTAATCCATATCTTACTACATTTTACATTGTTGTTTTGGGAACCGAGCACATGTTCTTTTGCATGCATATTGCTATTGGGCTATTGCTCAGTGGATTGTAACCGATCTAAATTCCTAAGTATTTTTGGGATGCCATCTACGATATGCCTTGATTACAGGCTGTGAGTGAAGGCGATTTATCTCCAGTTTTAGACTGCGATATGCCTCGATTACAGGATGTGAATGAAGGTGTTTTATCTCAAGCTTTGTCTATGTTTCTATTTTTTCATTTGCCAGCAATGGTCAGGTTATTGAGACCCGAAAAATTTATATCCTTTGTCTGCGTTTTTATTTTTGCATTTGCCAGCAATTGCCAGGTTATTGAGACCCGGAAGTTTTATATCCTTAGTCTAGAGTCTTGGTCTTTACATATCTAATTTGTATTATCATGTTGATCTCACTTGCAACTACTTTAGTATGGGCACTTCGATGTAATGCTTACGATATGGATACCTTGGATATTGCAGCTCTATACTTTGCCCTTGCCTTCATAATTATGTTGTTGGCTTATCAAAATTAGAAGAAGTGTAGGAAAGCCATTTCTGGAATAGGAAAGAAAATGAAACACATTTGCATAGATATTAATTGCATTTTTTTATTATGTATGCCCAGACTTACATCTGATGAATTTTCATCTTTGCGCATTTGCATGGAAATGGAAGCCTTTCCTTTTGATTGTGTCCATATTTATATCTCATGGATGACCCGTGAACCGCCTATGTACTTTGGATAGATAATTATTTTCCTGTAGATTATTTCACCTGCACAGATCTCAAAAGTTGGCTCCCTATTTATGTTACTTATACCTGCCATATTTATTCGGATGCTATGTTTAAAATGATTTGAAGATAACGCCTTGTTGCTTATGATATTTCTAAAAGTTAACAGCTTTTTGGTATAATTCTATTTCTGAATTTATATATAACATTATGGTTATTTTTATGAAAACTTACTCTGAACTCATATCTGAAGTTAACGACTTTTTAGTATAATTCTATTTTTTAAAAATCATTTATATGGTCATGGTTTTATTTTATTTTAACATACTTCTATTATGAAGTTATAATATATATATGGTTCTCCTAAAATATGAAGCATATGTCATATACAAAATTAACTGTTACATTAGCATTATGGAAATTGTATATTTCTCTTGTGAAAAGGTAATATATATACAACATAATTTTATACTCCTTATAAATATAGATAACATAAAGTTAATTATTAATCTAGTTTAAATGTTATTTTTAGAATATTTACATTTTTATTTCATAATTATTAAAACATTCAATTAATTTTGCATGCTTTTAAATAGTCTATTCATTTCGTATATATTTTATCATACATTGCTTAGTACATTTATGTGATGTTATATTATGTTGTTCATTAAGGGACATATGGTAAAAAAAAAAAAAAAAAAAGAAAGTGTGTATTTTCCTTTATAATAGACGTTGGGAAGATGGGGGGGCGCTACACATGGTATCAGAGCATGGTTCTAACTCTAGGACCTTGGGCTCATTGTAGTGCTCTGTCTGCCAGGCAGAGCACTCAGTCCTATCCTTAACAGTGAAGAAAAATATCTGTTTCAATTTCAGATTTTTCATTTAAATTTTTATGCAGTAAAAAGATAGTTCACCAGTAAAATATCTCGAATTAATTTTGCTCTTGAATCCTGCTTCTGCTCTTGCTCCTGCTCTTGCTCCTGCCTTTCCCTCTCTTGATCCTCAAGGATCCTTATTGCCAGCTCTGATTTTCCACCCTGCCAACCAGCAGGTTTGCTAGCCCTAGGAAACCGACGGGTTTCCTAGCCCCCGAGCCCACGTACCAATAAAATGAACAACAACCTCCCTTACTCAGAGTGAAAATATGCCTGGAGTTAATCCCAAAAATTTCTCAGTTCTTCCTCTCTGTTATTCTCTCCAAATTTTTCCCCCGACCATCCTCCTCTGAAATCCCCAAAATCCCCCTCCTTATACCTCCTTCCCCCACTGCCTTCCTTCTTCCACCGCCCCTTCTTTCATCGCCTCTTTCATTAATTTATGTTATTCTATTCTTGGGCAGTGTAGTTAAATTTTTGTTTGACATGTGTTATTTTTCTTAAATGGTATGTGTTACCCAACCCTAACCGAATGTCCTAGAATTTTACATTGTGGTTTACTTAAGTTTTATACTGAGCGGCAAGGTAATGATAATCATTATTTTGTTAATTATTATTTATTAACAACTAAATAATAAATACTTAATAATTAACCTTAATAATATGAAATAATATAGAAGTAAAATAATAATTAATATTATTAACCAACAATTAATTAATTGTAGTCTCATGATTAATTGCTCGGAATGATAGCTTTGTTTAAAATAAAAGCACTTACTACTCGGAATGATAGCTTTGTTTATTTTTAATTAAATAAAAGCACTTACATTAATATGGGGCATTACATACACCCACCCTTCAGGAAACTTCGTCCCGAAGTTATGGTCAAAATAGTGATACTAGGTACATTTATAGGTTTAAAGCAATTCACAATTACTTAGTTAACCTATCAACTATATAAATATTTCATACTAGCATGCATGTGTGAGGTGTGCATGCATGGCCAGTACATGCACAGGCTGCACATGTACTATAGCAAAAACCCCTAAATTCTAACTGATACAAATAATATTTCACGCAAAATGACCCATATACAGATATAATATGATTTCTTGTGACATTTGGAGTTATTTAACAATTATGTTCTTATTAGTTAGTCAGATAAGATTGGTACCTACCATCACTACTTCCAGTATCATAATTTTCCAACATTCAACCATAATAACTAAGATGTCCACCCGTCCTAACCTACGTCCGCATCCTCCCTATCCTTCCTCTGCTAGTATAGAAGTGGATGTCGGCTTCACCGACCTGACCACATAAGAACCTGAGAGCGATAGAATCAGCTGAACAGCAGACCTAGCCTCTCCTAGCAGGCATCTGATCGTCGTCATCACAACAACATGGGGAACGTGTCTCAGCACGACCCTCCCACGACCTCGGGTACCCAACCGTCGTCATCACAACAACATGGGGAGCGTGTCTCAGCATTGCCCTCCCACGACCTCAGGTATCATAAAAACATAGGGTGGAACACATCCATCCCTCTCAACATCCTGGGTCTATATACCCCATCAAAACATACTTTGCTGCTATCCATTTTATTGGTACGTGTCATCGTATCATCATTTGGAAATAAGGCTCTTCTTCAAGCTATGTATTGAGTCATACTTGCATCACATACTCGGCTATCACATAGCCCCTGTACCGTGCAGGTTAACACTATGAAAAACATGCATTCATAACAACATTAAATCAATAGTTGGTCCATTATCATTCACATTTTTTCCTTTCATCATAAAATCACAAAATAAATCATATCATGGATGGGTACCCATGTACCTCATCATACATATCACATCATACCAAGAATTGCTATCAACTAAGTGTTTTAGTTATGAAATAAATGAATCTGATGATGACTACTGCATGATAATCGCATAAGCACAATACATTCATATAAATGATAATCCTCATAACATCGTAATCAAAGAATCTACATAGGCATGTTAATCGTCGTAACATCATGATCAAAGTGTAGTATAAGCATGATAATATCATAATATCATAATTAGAGCATAATCCTGCTAACATCATAACATCCGTAAATAATCACATATAACCTGCCAAAGCATAGTTCATGAAGTATAGTTGAGTCCAAAGATAATAAGTAAATACACTGTAATAAGTCTGAGTGATAAATATGCCAGAGTCAAAATATGGGTATTATATACACCCACCCTTCAGGAAACTTCGTCCTAAAGTCATGGTCAAAATAGTGAGGGAAAATTTCGACGCATAGTCTCTGTGTCCTCCCAGGTGGTAGATCTTGGGCTATACTTGTCCCACTGGACCTTGACTTGGTCCACGTGTTGACTACGGAGCTATCGAACTCTATGATCCAGTATACGTAATGGTTCGGCCGTTAAGGTTCCCTCGTCCGAGACCTGCAAGTCCTTCCAATGAATTTTGTGAGACTCATCGGCTATGTAATGTCGCAATATTGAAACATGAAATACATTATGATTCCTATACAAGTGGGGTGGCAGTGCAAGACGATAAGCTACCGGTCCAATTCTCTCCAGAATCTCGAATGGCCCTATAAAGCGAGGTGACAACTTGGTCCCCTTTCCAAACCGAATCGTACTTTTATTTGGTCAGATGCGTATAAATACATGATCCCCTACCTCATAACTTCTATCGGTTCTATGTGCATCAGCATAACTCTTTTGTCTATCCTGTGCTTCTTTAAGCCGCTTCCTGATCTGTACCACTTGCTCTTCCATCTCCTGAAGCAACTCAGGCCCGACTAAAACACGATCCTCCAACCTGTCCCAACTGAGTGGAGTCCTGTAAGGTCTCCCATACAATGCCTGGTATGGAGGCATACCAATGGAGCTATGAGGACTGTTGTTATAAGCAAACTCTACTAGAGGAAGATATTTCTCCCACTGTGTCTGCTGATCCATAACATACATCCTAAGCATGTCCTCCATTAGCTTATTCACCCTTTCTGTCTGCCCATCTGTCTCAGGATGATAAGCTGAGCTCAAGTTCAGCTGGGTTCCTAATGCTGACTGCATGCTTGTCCAAAATCTGGAGGTAAACTTAGGGTCTCGGTCAGAAATTATCTTCTTTGGAACTCCATGAAGGCGCACAATTTAATTTATGAATACCCTTGCTACATCCGTCACATCATAGGTGTCTCTTACTAGAATGAAGTGGGCTCGTTTGGTCAGTTTGTCGACCACCATGAGTATAGCATTATGTCTCGAGGATGTGAGGGGCAATCCCACAACAAATTCCATGGAAATGACTTCCCATTTAGTCTCAGGAATATCATGAGGCTGTAAGAGACCGACTGGGTGTCGATGATCTGCCTTGACTTACTGACATTCTAGAAATTTCGAAACAAAATCAACTACATCACTCTTCATACTGGCCCAGAAGAATAGCTTCTTCATGTCTACATACATCTTCTTCACTCTAGGGTGCACACAATAATGTGCCCTATTGGGACTCTCTAAGGATTGTTTCCGTGAGACCACCTTCTTTAGGGATATACATCCTCCCTTGGTACCATAGCAACCCATCTTCCTCAATATGGTACCCATCATACTTCAACTCACACTTCTTCCCACTCTGAATATCTGAGGTTACATTGATATACCAACCATCTCCCAAGAGTTGTTCGAGCACTTTCTCCTTCAAATTCACTCTCAAGGGGATTAAGGAGAAAATTATCGGCCTTCGGCTTAGAGCGTCTGCCACCACTTTCTCCTTTCCTTTGATATATGAGATACCAAAGTCATTTTCACTCATGAAATCACTCCACCGTCGCTGCCTAGCATTTAGATCCCTTTGTGTAAAAATATACTGCAAACTCTGATGATCCATCTTAAGTGTGAAACTTCTGCCAACTAGGTAGTGTCTCCACAATTTTAGTGCCAGCATAACTGCTGCCAATTCCAGATCATGTGTGGCATATTGCTCCTCATGAGGCTTCAACTTACGAGATGCATAAGCTATTACCCCAACTTCCTGCATTAGAACTGCTCCTAACCCTTGCTTCGAGGCATCAGTACATACCATGAAGTCTTTATCCATGTCTGGTACCCATAATATTGTTGCACTTGTCAGCAATCTCTTTAATTCAGCAAAAGTGGCATCACATTCATTGGTCCATTCATATCGGATTCCCTTTCGCTGCAAGGTGGTGATGGGTTTTGCAATCTTGGAGAATCCTTCCACAAATCTTCGGTAATACCCTACTAATCCCATGAAGCTACGCACCTCATGCGCATTCTTCGGGATTGGCCAATCCTCGATGGCCTTCACCTTTTTCGGGTCCACTGAGATCCCTTCTCCTAAGATGATATGCCCTAAGTAGTGAATCTCCTTCTGGAAGAATGAACACTTTGACAATTTACCAAATAGTTTATGTTCTCTTAAGCAAGCTAAGACTAACCGCAAGTGCTCCTCGTGCTCCTTCTCGTTCTTAGAATATATAAGAATGTCATCTAAGAATACCTGAACAAGGTGGTACAAGAAATTCCGAAAGACACTATTCATGAGGCTCATGAATACTACTGGAGCATTGGTCAAACCAAATGGTACTACTACGAACTCATAATGCCCAAATCGAGTTCGAAAAGCAGTCTTAGGAATGTCATTTTCTTTAATCCTAAGCTGGTGATACCCCGACCGCAAATCAATCTTAGAGAAGACTGATGCGCCTTTCATTTGATCAAATAGGTCATCAATTCTTGGTATAGGATACCTGTTCTTCATTGTGGCTTTGTTTAAATCCCTATAATCTATGCACAGTCGCAAAGATCCATCCTTCTTCGTAACAAAGATCACTGGTGCTCCCCATGGTGAGATGCTAGGTCTAATTAGTCCCAAGTCTAGCAACTCTTTTAACTGGATCTATAACTCTCGAAGCTCAGGGGTTGTCATCCTATGAGAAGTCTTTGAGATCGGCTCCGCACCGGGTTTCAGTTCGATTGTGAAATCAAGCTCTTGCTCTGGAGGTAGTTGTGGAAGTTCTTCTGGAAAGACATCCTTGAACTTAGATAATACTGGGTAAGAATTCAAGGAAGGTCCTTTACTATCGCTCACCGTCTCAACTACAAACAACTGACATCCTTGTCCTAAACACCTTTTAGCTTTCACCGCGGAGATGAAACGGAGGGATATCTTCCTTTTTCGCCCCTGGATTTGGATTGCTCGACCCTCATCATCAAGGCACAAGACTTTCTTTGCATAACAATCCATGAAAGCTCTATGGTATTCTAACCAATCCATGTCGATGATGAGGTCATAGGTGCCCAAATTAGTGACATAAGCATCCAACTTAGTGGTGCATACTCCTAAGTCCACTTGACACCCCCTTACCTTATGACCTACTGCCTGTTTAACCCCTGAAGCCATCTCGATTGATTCAAAATCATCATGCTCGCAGGCTGCCAACCCACATTTATCTAATGTATATGGTGAAATAAAACTATCTGTTGCACCAGGGTCAAATAAAATTTTAAGTTTGACATTGTTTACTTTACCAGATGATTCTACCATGGTGGACTGATGTTCTGCCTGGTGGTTGTGAACAGCTGCATGAATCCGATGAGTGTTATCAGAATTGTTCATGGATTCTTTTCATTTCTGCTGCTTGCTGCTGGTCTGCCCTTTAGGACACTCTCGCTGAAAATGAGGACCTCCACATCCCCAACAAGACACATTAGGTGGTTCTTGCATGTTGCTGGGAGGATTCCTCTCGGATGTGTTCCTTCCCTAAGATCCTCTGAAACTCCCCAATCCTCTATAGGAATTGCCCCGTGTTTTTCCTCGGTTCCCATGGTTTGTTGACGAAGCCTGCGGTACTTAGTTAACTGAAGTGTTACCCCTTGGGGTGAACCTATTACCATAAGGAGGAGGTCTGGATGGTCCCCCTCTGAAATATGGTCCTGGGGCCTTCCCTTTAACATACTGATTGGATCATATCAACTTGCTTCCTCCCTTTGCATCTGACATATCCTCGGCATAGCGAGCATACTCAACTGCCATGGCAACTGAAGATGGCTTCCACATCCGTAGTGCAGCTCTGATCTTGTAGTTGAGTCCATACACAAATCGCTCCACCTGTCGATCATTCGAGTCCAAGTAGGGAACATACTTTACTAGCTCCATGAATATAGCTTCATACCCTTCCACCGTCATGTAAATCCCTGTACCAAAGCATGAAAGGAACCCGCCTGTTTTTCCCTGTAATAAGCTGGAAGATACTTCATGTTGAACCTCTCCTCGAATAATTCCCATGAAACAGACAAAGGAGTAAGGTGCAATTGTTTCTCAAGGTCTGACCACCAATTTAGGGCATCACCCTTTAGCTATAAGATGGCCATTCTAGCCTTGGAACTCGAAGTATACTCGTTTAGTGCGAAGGACCTCTTCATACCCTTGAGCCACACTTCAGCGTGCTTACCCGGTCGTCCTCCAGAGAACTCAGGAATTTTGATCTTCTGCATCTCTCTAGAAATATCCTGAAGTGGTTCTTGCCTTGGGACCTACGCCCTATCAGAGTTTTCTTGGCTCACCTGCGTGGTTTCTACCTCTGCAATCCTCTCCGACTGCCTGTTTAGTGTGGCCATGATGGTTTCCAAGGATCTGAGTATCACCCCCATCTCAGGACTGGAGTTTACCCCTGGCAGTGTCGGTGGTGGGGCTTGTGGTGGTGGTGAGGGAGGTTGACCTAGGGTTTGTGGTGGTGGCGAGGGTGGTTGACCTCAACCCCGCCCTCAACCTCGACCTCGACCTCTGCGTGTCTGAACCATGATAATTCCTGACATATTCAACAATATTATGTCATTATTATCTTAATCTAATAAATTGCAGAGATAAAATTTTAGTTATGCAATGCTTATATTTATACATAGAGACAAATTGTTAATATTTGCGTAAAAACTCGCATAGTCGTTTTCATTAAACAATTTCGTCTCGGGGTTTAATCTACGCCTTAACGTTTAGCTCGTAATGCTAGTCTCAACAACGTCTTGTTTTTCTTATTTCACATCCATCTCACCTCTTCGACTATCAGTCAAAGTTTCGGTAATGCCTTAAGTTTAATACATTAAATACTTTAAGGATTTATAATTTATAATAAATTATTTATAATAAATTATTTAAAATAAATAATAGACTAATTAAATAAATTATAAAAGGATTAATAATTTAATTAATTATAAAAGCTTAATACATCAAAGTTTACATAATACATTAATTGTAAGCTTTAGATAATTAATACATTAATTGAATATATGTACGTTGATATCTTTATAAGGATAATAAGCCAAAGTATAAAAGACTCATTCTATACAAGAAGCATGCTTGTAGTTAAATCAATGGATTACATTGATTCAAGTTTGTTAATTTAGAAAATAAATTAATTTAGATGATCAGTGGGTCCGGTAGGCAGGTACTACTTAAAGCAAAAAAAATAAAAATAAAAATATAAAGAGATGTAAATAGTTATTAAAACATAGATATGCCGCTTGTAAATATGCGATAAATAATAAAAACATATTATACATATGAGCTATCTTTTCCACTTTATGTCGGAACATCGCTTTAAAATATGAAGTTATAAGATTGTATCCACCTTCCGCCCTACCTTACTCATGCGATGGTATGGCGCATGTAAGCCATGCGGGCACATGCATGATGCTCTCCTGCATGAAGCTCACGTGCTAGTAAATAAGGATGGCTGTTTTTTTTTTTTTTAAGGTGACACTCCTTCCACGCCCGCCCAACGACATCTCATTTTTTTTTTGATCGAATGGCTCCTGTAGGTATGGATGGATTTATATTTCCTTTCAGAATGGCTCAGTCTGGCTTGATTTATGCTTATATGAACAGCTCATTCTCGCTGGATTTATGCTTATCTGAATGGCTTGGTCTAGCTATTGAAATGGCTTCTTTAATCTGGCTGGATTTCGCCTCCTCTTAAGGTATTTAATTATTTAGGTTATTCTTTCTATATTTTCCACATTATTTGTCATTGAATGCTTTGTTCTAATGTGTGAGTAGGATCGCACTATAACAGGGTTCAAGTTGGAAGAGATAACCACTCGATAATGTTGAGAACGTTAGGGAAGAATATCCAATGTATGTGGCCACTTCTGAGCTACGCGTCCGTTCTCCTTCGTGTGCAGGTACAGTTTTTTTTTATTTTTATTTTTATTTTTGGGAAACTTAAGCTATCCCATATACAGGTTCTGCCTAGTCATTTTAACAGCCTCATAGAGAACGCCGTTCAACCCCGTCGCATCTAGGTTCTTCCTTCTCCGACCTCATGTTAGACCCATGTTGATAACGGCTTCAAGAACAACGGTGCATAGTAGTGGGTTTCTGGGTTGTGAGCAAAAAAAAAAAAAAAAAAAACTATACTGCTCCAGGGTTTGAGCTAGGGTTCCTCTATTGCGTCTTTTGTAAAATTTGTTAAGATTTAGGGTTCGTTAAATATATTATTATTATATTTTTTCTATTGCCTGCTGAATACAGTGGAAGTATGTAGTGCCTGCTGAATACAAGGAATACTCGCCTAAATTATTGCGGAGGGCTGCTGGATTTAGGTAATTAGGGTGAGTGCTAAATAAGCCATTCATGGCAATGGGGAGCCCTAAGGACAAATAATTGTGCGTGGGATGGGTGGAGGGCATGATATCACTGCCGATTCGGCCAGGCCCCTTTGGCCGTGGCTTCAATGGAGACGGGTCGTCCCTGTTAATGCCTGTGGCTAATTCTAATGATTAAATTATATTGGTGTTTTAGTATGTGGTTCTGCGAATTCGAGGTGTATGGTTTTTATAATCTATTTCTTATAAAATATGTTCAAGGTTTCTCTATTTCTCATATATTATGTTTAATATTTCCCACTAAAATTGTCGTACAAGCTAGGAGCTAGTTGTAATGCATGAAGAGGTGTTAATACATTTTATGTTCAGCGTTAATACATTTTTATCAGCTCGATCAGGGCCGCTAACATCTAGCAGGAGGAGGGTTTCTTTGCCACACCAGTAATTCACAACGAATCTGCAGTCCACAACGACCTGCATACGTTGTAGGAAATCACAGTGTCGCTCCATGGAAAGAATCGATACTGGAAGCTCCTCTTTTTCCTAAAAGTTAGTAGATTGCTAGTATGATACTGCGTTGTTTTATGATACAAATTTTATATTATTTAGATGTATTCTCACAAGTTTTTCCATTTCACTGTGGTGGTGCATCTGCACATATTTTATTACTCTCTGCTTTTTAGGCTGCACGGATTATATGAATATGTTTTTTTTTATAATTTTGTTTTGCAGGTAAGTCCATTAAAACAAAGTTACTTTTCATTAAAAATATAATTATTTTTATTAAAAATAGAATAATTTTTTGTCCACGTATGAGATAACAGTATAGTAAACGGTATGAGATAACAGTATAGCGACATAATTGGAGCGATAAGCAGTGTCATTGAACAAGTCTATTAATATCTGAAAATTCAGTTGGTCACGCATGTATATTTTCATATCTTCATTTAATTTGGATTATATATAATGTTTTCCATAATGTCAATTATTTTTTTTTTAATTTATTTATTTTATTTAATCTCTACCTAATAAACCTTCTAGAGAAGCCCTACGTAAACACCTACAGAGGTGATTGATCCTACCGCCTGCTGATCCCGCATGACTGCTTCTCCCTCAATCTATATGGAAAATATACATATTGATGGGAAGGAGGGCATTGATTGATTGCCGAGATAGGTTTGACAGAGGATGACTACAGCCCACATCTTTTGAGAGAGGTGCTCCCATGGACGGGCTCTCGACCTCCTGTAAAAGACTACCGGAAAGAACAGCTATCGGCAGTTTCCCTATGGTGAAGCCCTTATGGACTAGTGCATTTCCTAGAGGTTTATAGCTGCATTGACCATAGCTTTCTGTCCTGAGTATGGGTTCGCTGAGCAGTGGATAAATCAGTGGCCCTCTTGGTTTTTCGTGCTCTCTCCCTTTGGTTGAAGGGTTAGGTACAATTATCACACAATTGCAGAACGCATTTAAAATTTATCTTCATATTAAATATTTAAAGTTTTCAGTGGAAACCATTCATGCATAATGTGATTCTGTCGTTTTTTTTTTGACTTAGCTTGGGCGTA
>LPNX010552190.1:285863-331853 GCA_001517045.1 Pseudotsuga menziesii | reverse complement strand
TATATATATATATATATATATATATATTTTCAAATAAATTAAAAGCACTTACTATTAATCATTAATTAATATGGGGCATTACAATAAGTAATAACTAAACAATAAACTTATGACTTGAAAATAAAGTAATGGAAAGTGCAACCTTATGAAATAAAATTATAAAAACAAAAATAAAAAGAAATCATGATAAACAAAATAAAAGAAGATTCTAAATATTAACACATTGCACACTCAAAAATAGCAAATCAAAAGCAAAAATCTAGGAATGAAATTTAGGAATAGTTAAGTAAAGAAATCCTAAATTAGAAGAATGGATAAATGCATATGACATTACATAAATGCATATGACAAAAGAACCATTTAAATAAAGAAAAATGAATTCAAATAAGAATAAAAAAATAATAACAATAATAATAATTTTACATTATGAAAACGATATAAATAAAGGGGTAGGGTTTGAGTATAGGGGGCTTTTTACCCTAATGTTGGACCAATGAGAGAATGCAGAAGTGGATGGTGGCTGTAGATATTTTGGTTTATCAGGTGTGAAGGGGGTTGGGAGGCCCTTAGTGATTCTACACACTCTGATCATGCTTGGGTACTTCTTCCTGCAACCCCATTCAGCTCGGGTGTCCTTGGGGAAGGAGAGTACCCATTGGAATGGTAGGGAGGTCAACCGGTGGATCTCTTGTGATTGGGAACTGATCGACGTGCATGGGAACTAGACAAGTTCATGGTGCGGGAACCTCAGGAGGAACAAGCCGTCACAAATAAACTCATGTTTTTATGGATTGTTAGATTGTCATTATGATTTCTATTTGCTGAAATGTATTTGTTGAAGATCTGTAACTTGGCCTTTGTATGTTATTGTAGATATGGATTTATATTTGAGATCTGTATTTGTATTTTCTATAGATCTGGATTTATGTCTTAGATCTGTGTATGCATTTTATGCCGGTATTTTTATGAGATTTGGATTTAAATTATGTTTATATACCTGGGTGGCTGCATTCAGATTTCTGTCAATATTTCTGCATGTGTTTGTATTTTTTTTTATTCCAACGTATATTTGATGGTGAATGACATATCCAAGAAGAAAATTAAGTCTCCATTCTTCCCTTAACTGCGATGGATTCCACAGCCTGCGATTGAGCTCACATAGACGGATTCTGAGAATTGAACGCTGACCTCCTCTTCCACATTTGGGTATGCGCAATATTGGTTTTTTGCCAGTTAGATCCCATTACCTTCACTTATTGGATATGTGTTAAGTAATATCTATTACTGTTATGCTAAATGCGATTTTGGATCTGAGTTAAGTAATTCCTAGTTTTATTCTGAAGCATGTTGGAGTACGTCTAGTATTATTTTAGGATGTGTTTTTGTTCCGTAGCAATGAGATAGAATTGGCCGTGGTTTTGATCTAGAACCAATTGGATCGTTTATTGGGTTTTGACCCATAACTAAGGAGATATCCCACCTGCATTATGAATTATTCTATTAGATGAATATCCCCTGCCAACGTTTTAAAAATGTGGAGCTGTGTGTTATCAAAGCTGATTTCTCCATTTCCAATGTTTTGTTGGGATATGGAAAATGATAGTTCTTGTGGACATGCTGGATGCATGTCTTTGTATTTGTTATGAAGTGGCCCTATCCTTGCGCCAACCCATGCACTGAATCCCAACCACTTTCCTTAAAGACTCTTCATATTTTGTGTTATATCAAAACCCCCATTTACATGTATTGGATATGGGATCTAATCCATATCTTACTACATTTTACATTGTTTTTTTGCGAACCGAGCACATGTTCTTTTGCATGCATATTGCTATTGGGTTATTGCTCAGTGGATTGTAAGCGATCTAACTTCTGAAGTCTTTTTGGGATGCCATCTGCGATATGCCTTGATTACAGGCTGTGAGTGAAGGCGTTTTATCTCCAGCTTTGTCTGCGTTTCTATTTTTGCATTTTCCAGCAATGGCCAGGTTATTGAGGCCTGGAAATTTTATATCCTTTGTCTGCGTTTTTATTTTTGCATTTGCCAGCAATTTCCAGGTTATTGAGACCTGGAAGTTTTATATCCTTAGTCTAGAGTCTTGGTCTTTACATATCTGATTCGTATTATCATGTTGATCTCACTTGCAACTACTTTAGTATGGGCACTTTGATGTAATTCTTACGATATGGATACCTTGGATATTGTAGCTCTATACTTTTCCCTTGCCTTCATAATTGTGTTGTTGGCTTATCAAAATGAGAATAAGTGTAGGAAAGCCATATCTGGAATAGGAAAGAAAATGAAACACATTTGCATAGATATTACTTGCATTTTTTTTTATGTATGCCCAGACTTACATCTAATGAATTTTCATCTCTGCGCATTTGCATGGAAATGGAATCCTTTCCTATTTATTGTGTCCATATTTAGATCTCATGGATGACCTGTGAACCGCCTATGTACTTTGGATAGATAATTATTTTCCTATAGATTATTTCACCTACACAGATCTCTAAAGTTGGCTCCCTATTTATGTTACTTATACCTGCCATATTTATTTAGATGCTATGTTTAAAATGATTTGAAGATAACGCCTTGTTGCTTATGATATTTCTAAAGGTTAACAACTTTTTGGTATAATTCTATTTCTGAATTTATATATAACGTTATGGTTATTTTTATGAAAACTTACTCTGAACTCATATCTGAAGTTAACGACTTTTTAGTATGATTCTATTTTTTTAAAAGCATATATATGGTCATGGTTTTATTTTATTTTAAGATACTTCTATTATGAAGTTATAATATATATATATGTTGCTCCTAAAATATGAAGCATATGTCATATACAAAATTAAATGTTACATTAGCATTATGGAAATTGTATATTTCTCTTGTGAAAAGGTAATATATATACAGCATAATTTTATACTCCTTATAAATATGGATAACATAAAGTTAATTATTAATCTAGTTTAAATGTTATTTTTAGAATATTTACATTTTTATTTCATAATTATAAAAACATTCAATTAATCTTGCATGCTTTTAAATAATCTATTCATTTTTTAGATATTTTATCATACATTGCTTAGTACATTTATGTGATGTTATATTATGTTGTTCAATAAGGGACATATGGTAAAAAAAAAAAATATGTGTATTTTCCTTGTTAATAGACGTTGGGAAGATTGGGGGGCGCTACAACATCTCTCCCCTAGTGGGTTGTACAATGCACATCTTCTATGCAATAAAATAAAAAAGTATATATAAATTTTAAGCTAACCTTGGATTTTTTTTTCACTAAGATTCAATATATATTACAAAAAATAAGGATAAAATTGTAATTTGACAATCTCAATGCAAGAATCAAAATAAGAACTAGGTTAATGGGGTTTGAATGTATATACTTCCAAAAAAAAACATAAAAATGTAATATGACCTTCTCAAGGTGAGCAAATAAATAAGGTGCCATTAGGAATGGTAGCACGACTTGAACTATAGTGTGATTAGCTAGTGGACAAGTCACCAATACAAGGCACTCTAGTATTCATTATCAAGTGGTGGGTGGATAAGTGACCAATGCATGCAAAGTTTATTATGAATTTTGGTTTTCAAAATAAATAAATTTAGTAAATCACATTGATAAATAGAAAAATTATATTACTAAATAAATTAAAGACATAAGTAAAATGAAAAAAAATGTAACTTTTAGTAAAAGCAATTTACACAAAATGTACATCATTATAAACTAGGGGCATAACCATGAGTAAAAAGGAGACAAATCCATTTTGATTAACAAAATAATATTTGAAAACCTAATAGATATAATATAATCCAACCAACAACGTGCCAAAAAAATATAAATAGAATCCATTAAAACATAACTTCCCATAAACAAAGTATAGTTGCAACTAGGATCACATGCTAAAAATAGCCATTGTATCAAAATTAGTTTGTTAAATATCAATGTCATCAAGTTGCTCTTAGCATGTAAATGCTCAGTAATCACTTCCTTGATGATAATGAACCCATTCTCATCTTCAACGATGATTTTATGTAACCTTTTTTGTGGTCTCACTAAATGATTTTCAAGAAATTCTACTCCTTCTTTAAGTATAGCCTGATTTTCAATGTTACGAAACTCAAGCAAGTAGATGCTTGCAAAATTGACTTGAATATGTTTCCCCACATTAGGGCCAGAAATCCATGTAACTTGAAATATACACATACACTTTTCTTCACTATGTGAATGGATATGTTTAATAGGAAAAACCTGCATCAAATAACTTCTTGTTACTTTATACTCTATCGATAATTTAAAGAAATCATAAAATAGAATCAATATATATTTCTATATAATAAGTGAGCCAAAATATATTCATGTGCATCCATATGAATCCAAACCATTATACACAAATTTAAAAGTTTCTCATGTATATAGGAAAGGCACATACCACTAAAAAAAACAATTAAACCTCATCTATAAAGTCGAATAAACTTAACCATAATACAATTTCTTTTTCAATTTTACAAAATTTTACATTTCTTTAAAACCTATTTCATGGAAGATTAACAAAGATAAATTTCAATGAAGTGTCTAAATTAACTTAATCATATAAAGATAGAAACAAGTGAGATTTTTTTATTATAAAACATAGATTTAATAATTTTAATTAATAATAATTCTCTTACAAATCAATTTAATTATATATTTATATGGACAAAAGCATATATTTAATGACTTTAATGAATGATAATTGTATTTAAAAAGTTACCATAACTATCCAATTAATCTATGCCAAATTGTGAAGTTTGAAGTAAAGTACCTTATATTTTATAATATATTTTAGAAATAAGGAAAGAGTTAAATAAATGAAAATATGCAATTAATCTATGTCATATTGCCAAGTGAGAAGACAATAAAGTACCTTATATTTTATAATATATTCCATAAATAAGGAAAGAGTTAAATAAATGAAAGTGAAGCATTGAAAATAAAAAATTTGATAATTTATATATTATTATTTTTTCAAATATTTGAAAAACTAATAATAAAATTTATCATAAAAAGAATAAAGGATGATAGAGTATATTTGATGGAAAATTAATAAGATAGAATATAATTTTTATTATAATATATAATTATTAAAATGAAAAAATAAAGAATTGGAAGAGACTTTATTGGTGCATGTAAATGAATAAATTTAATATTTATGACAAGATTAGGAAGAAATAGAATTTTCAATTCGATGTGCATGGGGAACTCTTAATGACCATAAACAATGCAGGTTTAGAGGGAATTAAATATTTTATAAAAAATGAATAAGAAACCTACAAGTGTTTGACAATATTTTCAAGAAAAAAATATAAAATAAAATAAAAAGTAATAATAATTTCACTTTAGTAAAGATATTCTAATACTAGAAGGTGTTTACACAATACTTTCCCACTAAAAATATATAATACCCAAAACAATAGAGGTGTGAGAGAAATACTTAATTTTGGAAATCAATTGTTCAATTGCATTTGAAGAAACTCAAAAAACTATATAAGCATACCTCTCAACTTATTAAAGAATACAAACCAAATGAATTGGGGAAGTGGTATATCTAAATATATGCTAGGAATTCATAAATTTAAATTAAATGCATTCAAATCTTCATAATAATGAGAATAATTAATAAATTATATATATTTTAATTAATTGAATAATGAAAATTAAATATATAAAAAATTATTGAGAACATAAGAAAAAAAACATTTAAAGACATTAAGATTGATATGTAAAGACTCCTTAAGATTGATATGGAAGGACTCCTCAAAACATTTTTTAAGTAATAAGATAATATAAATCACATCCTTCACAAAACCAAAGACTCAAGTAACAATTACATCTAAAAATAACCAACGTAATAAATATGATAATAATTTGTAACTTATATTAACAAAAATATAGTACGTTCTCCACTAATAACAAATAAAATAGTACATAGCTAATATGAAAGAAGCACAAGGTAAAAAATTTAGAAGGTTTTTTGCTAACAGGGGATATCGTCGCGGCTAATCTATGCAAGCTACTTGGCCAATTAATTTAAGATAGGGTTGGTTGAAGCAAAAGCCTAAGTAGTTTAGGAATAGTTTATCATGGTGGATAACCCCAGTCTTTCTTTGGAGAAAGATGAATCTCGGTGTTTTTTTAAAGTTGAGAGTACAATCTTACAGTCTTTGTTAACTTATGTAGATTGAACGTAAATGTCTGGAAAGAGGGATCATTTGATGGGATTGAAATAGAGGGTGGATTGGGAAGGGGATATGTTTGATGAGTAGTTAGCCACCCAAAGTGTTTTGCAACACTTGCGATTGAGAAGTAGAAGGGTGGTTAGGTTGGGTACCACCTTGTCCTTATGGGTGTTAGCATTAGCTTTAGCAGCATGAAAAAATCGATCCACACACACAAAGTTTCTCCCCGCAATGTAGGGAAAGTTTCTCCCTACAATCTGCAAAGAGAGGACCTTGTAGGAGTAGAGTATATCTTTTGTAAAGAGAATTTACGCGTTCTCATACCCAAGTCTGCCCCAATAACGGGATCGTAAAGAAGGATTGACAACCGCAATAACAGGCTCGTGGTAAAAGATCGAACCACTTCTCTTAATAGAGATCTCGCCCCTTATCCAAGCAACTCCACCTCCCTTGATAAATTAAGCATGTGAAAAATCCCACACATTCGTAAGAGGTTGTCACTGCAAAGATATAATAAAGGTGCACTCGGTATTACCATCTAGTCGTTGGTACTCTAGATCTTCACAAAAAATTTAAATTGATTGTCTCCATGTTGGAGACAGCGGGGAAGTCATTACACCATTCATGCAAGTCTCTACACCAAAGTCCTTTCCTGAAGAAACTTGGTTATACCATTACCGGCTAAACAACTAAGGAAATTGGGGCCTACCAACTACTTTTCCTAAAGCTATGGGGGAATCAACCATTTTCCCAAAATCCATTGGGGAGGGAAACTGACCAAGAAATTAAAATCATTAAAATAAGCTTCGCAATAATGGTTTTAACTTTAAACTGGAGATCATGGTTTAAAGAATAAACTCCATCTATTTTTTCCTCATTTCATCTTGTATGGTGCTGTAGTATAAGAATCTATTTCATTTAGGATATCATCACTGAACATAATATCTATGGGACCCACTAATTGTTAGCCAAAACCAAGTTGACTAAACTTGATTTTACCACTCAGTTAACAAAACATAAAGTTTCACGCCGACCTATTTTTCTTTTTCACTTGTTGGGTGAAACTTGTCTAACTCCCGACTAGACAAGTTTATAAAATTTGGTCGGCCTTTTAGACTTGACTAATTTACATCAACTAGTTCTTACTTGTTGTTTCTACTGACAGTTACTTTGACCACTTGCCAATAACTTCACTTCGAACACTAGTCAGTTGACCTCTTTGACCACTAGTTGGTTACCTCACTTTGACCACTAGTGGGCTGACTTCTTCGACCACTAGCCGGTTTCACTCGACAACTTGTCTATTTTACTCGATCGATTTACTTGGACTCACTTGCTCTGGTTTGGTTTTAGTCATAGTTTACAGAGTATGTTTGTTAGTCTAAAAGACTTAAGAAATTGCAAATGCTTTTCACCTATGAGTAAGATGAAGTAAAAATGGGCACATTAACAATTCAAGAGAAATTATAAAAACATACACCCAAATATTTAGGAAGACTTGAGTCGACCACTGTGACGTAAAATGTGGAACTTTCATGGAGTGAGAAATTATGGGTTATTGTTCTTTCACTCAACCGTAATTGTAAAAACATTTACACAAGTAAATGTGGAAATATTGTGTGGCTAAATAAACATGCATTCAACCATAAAATGTTTCATATATTTAACTTTTCTGGAAATAACAAAGGTAATACAAACTTGTCATCTCTTCGACTGATCCAAACTTGTCGGATCACCGACTGATCCTTTTACAGAGCTTCGGCTCTTCGACAGAATCACATACACACAAGCTTGAGCTTCAACTTCTCTTTATCTCTTTTCTCACCCAGACTTCTCACTTCTCTCTAGTGTCTAACTTGATTTACAATCTTCTTCTTCTATTTATATGAAACCTGAAAATTGATTCTACGCGAGTCAACTGACTCACCATTAAAGACTGTAATAAATATCTACCTAACAATTTAGCTTCAGAAATTAATTCGATTGGTTTACATTGCTGAATCGTGGACTCTTCCCTCTTTTCAAACGGATTGACAAGATCTGGACTGATGCTGACTTTGACAGAGTCAGTTGAGACTCAGGTATGGATTTGTGAGTGATTAATATTTCCAACACTAATGAGGAGTAAAGTATCTAGCAAAAAGGCCACTGAAGAAAGGTCGGTGATGCGTGAAGAATTTGGTTTTGGGTCTTGGGGGTAGTGCTAGATGAACACTTTCCTTTTTCGTAACTAACTGAGGATGGATGAAAATATGGATGGTGGGAGGATTTATCTTGCCAGCTAAATGTTAGGATTTACTGAACTAATTTGATGAGGTTGTTTGAAAGAAACCGAGAGCTTATCGAAATAACCCTCCAGACGAAGGAAGCTTGGCGTCAGTGCTTGCCGAGTGATGATGATAGAATGTGTGTGGAAACAATGGATTTTCATCATACAGATTTGTTAATGAGGGTAATGGATCCTCTTAAATATAATGAGGGTAATGGATGGTTATAAAGAAAAATATAATATGATTTGTCTTAAATATTATTAGCATAATGGATAGCTATAAATAAATATGAATATGATTGGTCTAAAATATGAGGATAATGGATGGTTATAAAGAAAAATAATATGATTTTTCTTAGATATAATGGATGGATCCCTCCTTTCCTAGATTCTTGGTTATCCCTCTCTTTGATGATTCTATTCTCATTGGATTTTTTATGGGGCAGAATTTAATGGTATATGTGGAATCATGATGTTATTGCATTGAGAGGTGCTCTCTAGCCTAGTATGGGGGAGATGTTGTCATTGTGTCGAGAGGCACTCTCCTGCCAAGTATGGGGTAGATGTTGTCACGTTTGTACGTGATGCTTTAATAAAATAATAATAAATTTATACACAACATGTGAGGCTATACAAATCTAAAAGTCATGTCCTTTCCATTCTAAATCTCTTATCATTTCTATAAATAAAAAAAAGGATATTGATATGAAATAAATAAATAATAATATTGATATGAAATAAATCAATCAATTTATTTCCAACTACTCATGCAAATTAATTTCCCAACTGCGGGTGCAAATGCATTAATTGATGGTGGTTTTCCAGAAACCATGGCTTCCTTGGGTGTTGAAAATATATAAATATTTGGTTATACCATTAGTTTAATTGATGGTGGTTTTCGAAAAATGATGGGTTACCTTAGATGTTGAAAATACATAAATATTTGATTCTACCATTAGTTTAATTGGTGGTTGTTTACTATAAACCATGGGCTGCCTTGGGTGTTCAAAATATATAAACTCAAAGTCAAATCCTCATTAAAAGCATATTTTATATTTTCAGCTAAAGGAACATATATTAATAAATAAATAAATAATTAAATAAATAAAATAAAATAAATAAATAAACCTCTCCTAAGGTATTGCACTAAAAAAAATTGTCAACCAAGGTTTGCATCTCAACATATTGATCCCTCTCTGTGCTTGATAGAGCCTAGGATTTGGATCTAGGCTGGTTAAAAATAAAAGAAAATCAAAACATCATACTACACATGGGAGCAGGAGATGGAACTAATAAGAACACTAAAATGTTAGCCCTTTGGGGATTGATATGGTTTGCAAAACACATGGGTCTTTCAATAGACTCAGTTTTCAAAAATGGATGGGATTTTCCTCAATATGGATTTGTGTCCATGTATGCAACACACCTTTTCTTTAAAGGAAGTATTTTGAAATATTTTGTGCTAAAGGAGGTATGTTCGAGGCATGTATTGCACTAGTTATGTATGTATGGAAGCCACAAAAAGATCAGGAATGTTGTTTTTTTGGACAATTTTCTAAAGAACTATTTCTAAATTAGTATATATATAAATTGTATTCTCGATTTTCGATGAATAGAAAGTTACAGCTTTTTTCTCTTAAAAAAATATGGATACGATTCATATTAAATATTACGAAGTGGATTCCTATAAATGAAATTTATTAATTGAATAATAAGCTTTTCATCACTTTGTTTTATATAAGATGTTGTATTTGTCAACAAAGCCTATATTGGGTGGTTGGGAGCATTTGTTGTGATACTCCCCACTCAGGTTCAAGATTAGCTCGTGACATGTTATGATGGACATTGGGGATACCTTGATTATTTGTTGAATATCAAGTGTATGTTCTTTCCATGGATGTATCCCATGAAATCGATGAACCAAAATTAACAAAAAAGAATGAGGAGGGACCGAGTCTTATTCCTATCTTCTGCACATGTGGATAATTAGTGGAAATCTAGAAATGATCTAAGGCCTTCAATGAGTCCCTACCAAAAATAGAGGTGAAGCAAAATGGAACATTGAATTTTTCAATAGATCAATTGATAGGGAAAGGAAAGATAGTGGACAACCTGATGCAGTCCAAGGGTTAGGATCTATCCCATGTGGTATTGAAGGACTTTGATAGATGTGAGATATCCACTCATCCTAGTGGATAGTCATGTGGCATTCCATTTCTCAATAGAGTTAATAACGATTAGGGAGCTCCTTAAGTTATTGTCACTTTATTGTTCAAGTTCTTCGGCCTATGGAAGGAAATTGTAGCCTGGAGTTGAATTTCAAAACTTTGGGTTGAGGTTTTCTTAGATCTAGGGTTACATAAATGAGTTGATTGGTGGTGGAAGTTCCCATCTAGTAAAGACAACAAGAAGATGGAAAATGATAGTTATAAAATATCATGGAGGATTTATTTCATTAGTGGTGGGAAACGACATTCAAGTGGAACATATTGTTGGAGGTTTTGTTGTTAGAGGGAGACTATTGGAGGATTTGTGGTCATATGGAAAACAGATCAGAGTGTGATATGGTTTTCATTGATGGAAACATAGATCCAAGTGTTATCACTACTTTTCACATGACAGGAGATGGCAGAAAGGTAGGATAGAGCGAACCCAACAAAAAGCACATAAAAGTTCCAGTTGCAGGGTGGTCGATAAATTGTGTTAAAGGAACAATGTTTTTTTCTGCAACGATGATCAAAGGATGAGCCAGATCTATGATCGAAATGGTTTTCGCAAATACCACAGGCACGATCAAAATTGCCTTCATATCCTCGTGAAATGGCATTAAAGTGACCGTGAGTTTCGACAGCCATGATTGACAACAGACGGATCAACATATGAGATTGTGTTGTCATCAAATCTGCTCCAACAAAAGTTATAAGTTTCTGGCAACACACAGAATGGTTTCATCTAAGGTGGCCCTCAATTTATCCCACATTTTTATGCATTTGTGGAGGAGAGGCAAAAGGTTCATTGTCTTAACATACTTTTCTCAAAGCTCCAAGCTACCCCAAAAAGCATTTATAGTACAATTTTTGCAGCTGATTCTATTGTACAGTCTATGGTTGAGTCTTCTTTCATGACACCAATTCCTTCACCATCTCCTGTGGTCTATATACACATTAATTATTTATGCAACCTCCTTAAAGAGGATGTTATCAACAAGAATGGTAGTTTTCAAGAAGATATTGCATGTGGAAACATTAAACAAGGTTATTATTGGGGAAACATTCAAGTTAAAAACTTTGAGGAGTGTGCACTAGGAAAATATTCTAGATTAAATTCATAGAGGTTAATGTTCTCTGAGGAAAAACAAGGCAGAGTGTGAAAATGAGGTAGTAAGGAAGCTTCACATGCACAGTTTGTACATAAATTTTCATGCAAGTCACCTGTTTATCACAATTGTAGGATCTATGCCAGTGATGGCCGTCTTCTCTATTATTGTGATCAGAGAAAGCTTGATTGGTACATTCATCGAGATTTGGCAGAACTTATAGAGGATGACCCTCCAGCTGTAAAACTTCTTTTTGAAACCAAAGGTCACCCAAAAAATGAAAAGAATGAATTCTACATTCAAAGAAAGAAAAATATGTGTTTTGGTTATGGAGAAAGCAATCATTATTTACACTACAGGATCATCCCATCTTGCTATAGAATGCATTTTTCAGAGCTTTTAAAGAGCCACCAGTCACATCATATTGTTTTACTTTGTGTTGACTATCATGAAATTGCCCATTCTACTACTGAGAAGTATAAGAGACAAGTTGCTGCTGAATTTGGAATTCCTTTGTTTGCTAGAAAGGTACTAGACTCTAGGAAAAATCAGGGAGGAGTCAGTGGAGCTAAATTTGTTGCTAATGATAGTGAAAAAGGTGTTTCTCCCTTGCAATTGAGAATTGCAGCAATGGCACTCTTACGACATGGATCAACAATGCCAAAGGAACGACATGAAGAGCTTGAATTGGTTATCAAAAACTATTATGAAGGTAGGGATATTAATAGGGAAGACCTAGAGGATGCCTTACTTGTTGGCATGGTTCCAAGGGAAAAAAGGAATTTAAGCAAGAAGAAAGGTTTGGTTTTTAAGAAGCTTGGCAGAAATTCTAGTTTTATGGATAGTAATGGCTCTGGAGGCAATGATGTTGAGACCTTTCAATGGAGAAGTACTTTGGATATGAAAAGAGAAGATGGAGAAGTAATTTCACCAGCTATTGTGGAAGAGAATTTGGCAAATTTTCTGGAGTATATTTAGGTACAAATGATGACTCTTCCTCAAAGAGCTCATCAATACGCATCCATGAATGTAGGTGGCATTTCATTTAAGTGTTTTAGTCATAATAGATGTATAACCCTATTAAATAGAGACATGGGTCATTTTCTTGTTTGATTAGCCAAACTTGGCAAAAACTCATTAGACTAGATCCAAAAAATCCTAAAGAGGTTAGCTTTGCTATCTTATATATATATTTCAATGTAAAAATATTAGAGAAAGAAGTGAGGAAGAGAGGAGCTATAGCCAAGGGCTGAGATGGTATTGGAAGGGCATGTATGCATTTTGTTTCTCTTTATGTAGGATGGTTGCTTTGAAATGATTATAATCATGAGCCTATTTTTCTTTTATACATGAATTGTATCTAGCTATGATTTTATCTTGTGTGTGGTCTTGATAATCCATTACAATATTCTTATAATGATGTGCAATTACCTTTAAAAATCTTGTTGCAGAACCATATTCATTCTTTATAAATTCATGCTCGTAGTATTTCCTATTACTGTATTTTACAATGATACATTTCCTGCTGTTTGATCTTTAAACCTAGCGTGATCTCTGTACTATTATACCTCCAGCGCTCTCTCAACTCAGTTTTCGATTAAACCAAAATTTAATATTTCCCTAAGCTTTACCCTAGGAGTCGGGGTTCAACTTTAATGATAACAAATTGGTTTCGTCAGATCAAAATGCTCATGAAAGTTTTGGTCTCCCAATCCATGAAATGAGTTAAAGAGCGACAACATTTGACGGTGCAAATCTTGCTAAAGAAATATCTACGGTGGACATTCTCTCCGCCAATGAGACATGCATGGGACAAATCGTCTTAGGGATTCGTGAAAATTTGTACTTTAGTACACATGTGCGGTCAAGATAGAAGGGAGTTTCAGATCGAAGGGTCCAAAATAATGATATTCGTCAAACATCATGAAAAGGAGAATTCAATGGTGAAACATATGACTCTGTGTACAGTTTGCTTGTTCTAAGAAGACCCTATTAGTGCTAAATATTGAGACAGATGTGCACACAGGGTCTTCGCTTGTTGACCAATATCCTATCACGTTAGTTCATATTGTGGGTTTTAAAATTATCAAAAATTGAGCCAATATATTGCAATTATTGCAGCGATGAGGGGTTTAAGGTGGGGGTGGGTAGGGTGGTTTATAAGGATTGAATTATAAAAAGGGGTGGGGAGGAGGTTTTAAGTATTGGGAGGGGGTTTCAACAAAAAAGAGTTTGGGTTAATATCTTTAGAAATTAAGGGTATTCTTTAATATCCCACGATCGTACGTGCTATGTGAGAGGTTCACTAAGTGAAGTCCCCGTGGATGTGCGAGGGATTGAAGCGACAGGAAATCAAATGCCTCAACTCCATTGGAACCATCCTATGATGGAGGAGTTGGCTCCATGGCGTAGATAACCCTCTTGAACCTAATGGTCACTGCATCAAGCATGTTAAAATCTGTACAATATTCCGAAAGGTCGAATTGCAGAGGGTTGGTAGAGATTCCACATGAAGGAGGAAGATGAGTATAAGAAGGAATATTCTAAAACCGTCATCAGGTGAAGGTATATGAATACAAATGTATTTTCCATATTCCAATATCCGAATGGGAAAATTAATTGGGATCGACACCATGATTCATTTCCACAGTCGATGAAATGAAATCGTAGTATAAAAGACGGCATGATGGGGATCTCCACATAAATGTCAGATCTAAAAACCACGAGATCACTCTTGCTATCACCAGGCTACTCAATGGTGAAGTGTGCGGGGGTGCTGATGGGGTTATCGTCATATTTGGATTTCCAACTGTATATAAAGCACTATTCTGAGAGCCATTAAGAAACAAAGTCTAAGTGAACATAGACTGAAATTTCAGAAGGTCGAGTCCTGGTCCACTGTAAATCCTAAAAGATTTAAGGGAGGCTTTCCATGTTTTCTGTGTTTGCAAAGTCGATTTGCCGGGACGTTTTTCTGGTTGGTAAACCCTGGACCAAAACCGCACTGTTCCTAAATTCCCATTCTAGGGGAATTCCAACCATCATGGTAGGGATGTTCATTGTATTAGAAAATCCTTCCCACATAATTGAGGTCATAACAAGGGTCCGTTCATTGCATTAGATAGACCTCTTGAGGATGGTTGTAATATCCCCCTTATATTTCCTAATTATTTTGGTAATAGTCTAATGTAATCGTAGTTGGTTACTCGTGAGGATCTCAAGGCCAAGGACCCACCAGTAAAACCTTAGTAGTTAGGTGGTTAATTCCCTAATATGTGGATTTAGGAAAACAAATTACATTGGCGCAAGTTAAACGATTCGAAACTAATCCACTAGGGAAGGGTAAACAATAAAGGAAAACATGGAGGGTTGAATGATGGTAACTAGGTATCATCGCGATAACAACGAGGGAACCAACCACCTTCGATCTTAATTTGATTATAATATTTCTCACACGCGTAACTAGTAATTTTCTTAATTACAGACATGCAGGCCTAGGGCTCGATCATGGAGGAGTCATTGCATAAAAGAGACTTCTAACTACAACCTATACAAATAGATCATGAAAGTGGGAATATAAAACCTCACACCATATAAGGTTCTTCCACCTCGCATTANTATATATATATATATATATATATATACATTCTACTATTATATATATATATATAAAGGGGTTTCATGTATAAATAGTGAAAGTAATTATATCATTCAAAAGTGAGCATGTCATTCACGTATATGGAACCCTTGATAAAAGTATATAAGTGGAACACTATGACACTATACTTATATTACACTTTTATTATATTATAAAAGGAAAGATGTATATACTTATGAGGGATGAGGGATGTCACGACCTCTTAATTAGAATTGCTTAAAATACTAAAGTAAAACTTTTAACAAGAAAAGGATAGGTATATATATAAATATATATCACCTTGTGTTGCTTAAAGGAAAAAGCTATCAAATTCTTGAACAACGCGAAGTAATTTGGGAAAGAAATTAGATCATGGGAAAGTATTAAGTGCTTGAACAACACGAAGATCCTTTTTCTTTTAATCCTCCGTTGATTGCGGATTTTTAATAGGGTTTTAAACAATGAAAATTTATGATACCAATTATGGGAGGGGGGTTTGTGAAATTATAGCTTTCCTCTCAGCAAGTTTAAGGGAAAAAGATCCTCATCGAGGAGCTTTTCTTAGGCATGGTTTCCATGTGGCTGGAAAAAAATGGCATGTCCTCTGTCATAATGCATTGTTTAAGGAGAGAAAGATCGCTATGCCCTCGGGGGGCCTCGATTTGCTGAGTTATAAATGGTTTCATTGTATTGAGGAGGGGACCGTGAGTTCTGTTGGAGAAGGCCCTCTACGTTAAGGAGGGGGTAAAAGAAGATCCCTGCGTTTTCTCTCAGGCGTTTTTATAAACAAAATAACTTGATGTTCGAGGGGAATGGATGACGAAGGATTTATATGCATCTAGACTCTTTACCTGGAGCGTGGATGGTATGCGTTTTCACTATTTGCTAACTCAAGTAGATATATGTCTATGTGTGAATGATAAGCTCCGTCGTGCATGTTCTAGATTATTATTAGCAATGATCCTTATTAACTAGGTATCCCATATTTTAGTGAGCCTCAGGAAGGACAAAAGCTTGGATAAAAACAGCCTTAAGAATGATACAAACCTTTGATAAGAAAACTTTGAGGTTCAAAACGCTCGATTTCTACTATATATGGGAATTTCTATTCTTATTGGTAGATCTTTGTAATAGTTTTGAACGACTGAATCATAATAAATTATCTTCTGGAAGATTTGAGTAATATTGACTGACGGGCTATTGTGTTAAGTTGGGTTTGGTTAATATGTTCTACATTCTGAGAATTTATCAGCGATAGTGAGCAATATTAATGCTACACTGTATTGGTAGATAAATAAATAAAGAAAAACTAAAAATACGTATCAGTTTGTTTTGACAACTGTCATTGCATAGCCACCTGTTCTTCTTTCTACCAAGATTAAATTACAGCGAAATTCACTAAAATGACCTACAATAATAGTAGGGTGTACCTAGGTGAATTTAGCTGATATGCTGAGCATTCAGAGGAATCGTCTGTGATAAGGAGCAATATTGTCTGTCACTTCGTAGTGACAAATATTTTAGCACGGGGTGGAATCTTTTGTGAGACAACGATCCATGACAAGAAAATGAGTGGTCTCAATTTAGGGCTACTTTGTACTGCCAGATAAATAAACCAAGGAATATAAAAGAAGAATGATCCATTATAAGAAAATGGGTGATGTCAATTTAGGGCTACTCTGTACTGGTAGATAAATAAACCAAGGATTATAAAAAGAAGCATTGGTTTGTATTAAAAATTTCATAGGGTGATAGTCCATGTCCTTATTTTCATTCTTAGGAAATGCCTGCTCTTCATATTATTTTGTAGACTACATGAATAGAAGTTAAATCCCTTGAACCTGGCAGTATCTCAAGATATCTGATTAAATGAAAATTGTGTAAACATATGCGGACAAAGTACCCATGGGATGAAACTGATTGTTTTTCTTAGAAAGAGTTGTTGTCTTCCACTTCCCATTTTGATGTTGGAAGTGAGTCTAGGAGCATGATAAAAGAAATTATAGCAACAGTGAAGTTGTGGATTTGTAACATATTTAAGGAAATAAATGTCATGGGAAGTGACTCTCTTTGGTGGACGTAGCCCAAGGATTTGGGTGAACCACGTATATTGTCATTTCTGGTGTTTTTGTGTCTAAATTGTTTTGTGTGCTTATCTTTTTTCTTCGCAACATTTTCAATGGATTAAATATCTTAGAAATGATAAATCGAGCAATGTTATTATCATAATGATTTCTTGATTACACATTGGCATTGTTTAAACGGCATTGTGAAAATGAAATACTTATGGACTACACTTCTTGTGGTTATGAATAGAATCATAGGGGATTTACATTACACACAATTGTCATCAACAGGATTATAATGTCATACATTTGAAAGTTATAAGATATGCTATTATTAAGAAGGAAAGTGCATCTCCCGCGATTCATTACTTAGAAATAAACAATGATTAGTTCGTCGAATAAATCTTTTGCCTAAGAGGATGATAGCATAATCACTAGGTATCTTGACAATGGATACAGGGTGGCTAAAGACTTACCAAAACAAAAACTTAATCCTTTAAGAGAGATCCATACTGTTAGTCGAAGGTTAATGTAGATGAAAATGTGGTGAAAAGAACATATAGTATGTTATCAAATGAATAAATAGGAATAAATAGGAATCCTAATAAGTTGGATGTAAATTGTAGACTGGTTGTTTTGCAATGCGTGTAGCTTAGTTATTATCTAGTTTGTTTGAACATACTTCATTGAAATGCTAGGTAAAGGCTGGCACTAACACTTGACTCCTTTTGTAGTAACAGCGAAAAAAAATCGTCTACCCCTTTTGCACACCTAATGGCATTAAGGTATAAGGGGTATGTTACACTAGTGAGGGCATTACTGTCATAATAAAAGGCTACACCCTCACAAGGATAGTGCCTAGAATTTCCTTTTCAGCGGACGTCCCTCCAAAACCCCTAGACTTAGTTTCGGTTTGTGTAATATCAGCACGAGGTGACCATTGCTAAGGGTGGTCCATCTAAGTGAATGATCGAACTGGAAGAGGGAAGGTCCAATGGATTCATCATCGTCTTTGTGAATTCCACTTGCCAAATTTTTTTGAGGTGGTGAGGAGGTTGAAGAAACACCCCTCCGTATTTCCTATAGGAGGACCCTCCTCATGGGAGGTAAAGAGTACAAGAATGAAAAGCCACTCCAAATAATTGTGACTACCAAGAGAAATGTGACCCTTCTTCAAGTCCCCTCGTATAAAAGTGTTACTGGGAGAGGGGGAGGGGCTATGAGGAAGGCTAACCACTGAAGGGGCACAAAATTTCTTGCGAGCCTTAATCCCATGTAGAAAGGTTCCTTTCAGCACAGAATGAACACAAATGGAAAGACAAAAGACACATTGCAGACTCGACATAGAGGTAAATCGTTCGAGCCTAGTCAGCAATGAGCCATGCAAAGGCTTCCTAAACCGTCATTTTCAAGGCCAGCGAGCCTGGAGCCAAAAATGTCACGTTTCCATTCGGACCAAGAATGCGTATTTGCTCCATAATTTCTATTTTATATACATAAATCGTGGCGGAGACGCCATGTTCTAGTTGGTTAGAATTTTGATTGTGATTTGTAATTGGCTTCTCGCCCTGTTTGAAGATTAATCTTGGGGGCCTGAAGTTCTATAAAAGGATTCCTGTAAAGGGTTGGTCAGTTTTAAATTTGTAAGGATATCATTTTTATGATATTTTGAAGTAATATACAGATCCAAATGCCAAATTATCGTTATATGCATTACAAGAATTCTTGTGTGTTTCCAAATTACAGTATGTTCTTTCCTTTTCCCTATGTGCATGTTTTTCTAGTATTTCTTTACATTAGGTGTTCTTCATGTTGTAGACATAATGTATAATGGCCAAGAATTCATACTAATATGCTCCTTCCATTTTATTCGATATACACTAAATATTTCCTCCAAAATTGACGCAGAATTCATCTTAGCAATGCTCCATGCTAGCGGGCTGTAACCATTCTTCTTTCTCACCAGACCCCAAATATAATGACAATGATCAAGGCACTACCTTGCTCTTGCAATCATTTTCCTATGCAAACTCCTCTATTTTATTGGGAGCTTTGACTCCGTAGCTCGATATATCTTCATTTTGATTCCAACCACCAATGCTTGATATTCAGTTTGTGACATTATGTCTGGATTTGTTATACATCTTTGAGAGATCCCTCTTTGGAATTGGAGAAGCCAATTCCCTTCACTAAAGTGGTTCTGTTGTTACCGTAGGGTCCGCCTTCCCATAACCTTGGGCGTGATTCTAAGTGCTAACAGCAAGCATGATTCAGATGAATAGAGGACTCAAAAGAATCCATGGTTGATGGAACAACATGTTTCCAAGCATGATCTAGTTGAGCAAAGGACTCAGAATAATCCATGGCTTGTTCAGATATCTGACGGTCAATTCATGGCTTGTGCAGAGATCCAACGGTCAAGAATGAATCCACATAAGATATCAATGTTCAAGAGAAAATAAGCAAAGTGTGAAATAATATATGATGAACATATCTAAGAGACATGAATGAATCCACACAAGAAATCAGGGTTCAAGAGAAAATATGCAAAGTTTCAAAGGTAATCTGATGAACAACATTTGACAATCAAAAGTGAACCCGCACAAGAAATCAACGGTTAATAAAAAATATGCAAAGTTTCAAAATTAATCTAATGAATAGATATGATGGTCAGGAGTGAACTTGCACAAGAAATAGATGATGCTGAAGGGGTGTTGCAATGAGGGAACAGAAAGGTGAAAGTCCAAAAGTTCGAGAATAAGAAAAGTTAGATTTCCAATTTCTGAATTCAGAAAGTAGGAGATTACGAAAGGACTAAGGCTAGAAGTTTGGTTTTCTGATCCCAAAGTCTAGAAGTAGGAAGTGAGAAAGTTGGAAAGTGGGAGAAAAAGAAAGGACTAAGGTTGGAAGTTGAGTTTTTCGATCCCGAATTCTAGAAGTCAGAAGTGCGGAAGTCGAAAAGAGGAAATCGAAAGTCGAAAATTATGGAATTTTTTCAAACAAATGTTGAAAACTCGAGGTCTGCATCCCACACTAGATCTAAATCGACGATCAGGAAAGAGTGCACAATAAATCAATGAAACAAAAGGAGTTTTGTAGGAGGAAGGAGGATGTTGAAAAATAGAAATCCTGGAAGTTGTTTAATAGGGTATTGAAAACCCGGGCTCCACATCCCGCACCAGATTTGGGTAAATAGTCCCAGAGATCCTGAAGAAGATCAATGGTGTGTAATGATTGCGGTGAAACCTGTACTGTGGAACCAGGAGTGCGAAAGCTCTATTTTTTTTGTAGAAAACAACAAGTGCAGAAGAATCAAAAGGATGAAGAATTTTTATAGAAATTCATGGTTAACGAACAATTTCAATTCTTCTCTGTCATAAGGCATCGAAAAATTTGATCAGTTATAGAAATGGACCTTCAGACATACGAATAGGTAAAGGGTTTACATATTGACATTTATAAAAGGATGTGAGTGATGAAGGAAGGAGTGCGCTCTCTGAAGACAGAAAAGCCGGTGCATGGATCGTCTGTAAATTAAGAAGCGCTGAATGATAGAGAACTCTAAATATCTAGAACACAGATGATGAGGGGAACCAAGGTGCATAAATGCATAAGAATATTAGAACAAAATTGGTATGCAATGTTATATCTCTTTTTCTAAATATTGTACTATACATGTTTTAAGTCTGAGAAACAAGGGTGGAAGGGTGGTGCTAGGGAAAAATGTTTGTTTTCTTTGTATAAGTTGGAGCCTATACAAGTGGAAGTTGGTGCTTCCACCCAATTGTAGCTGGAGAATGTTATTTTAGTGGGTGCTAGGAAACATGAGAGTTGGTGCTCTCTACAAGAACAAATTTGTAAAACAGAGTTTGCAGCCTCATTTGAGTAGGTGGTCAAATAAAGTGAATATTTGTCTATTTCTATCATGTATGTGTGATTGATAAACATCATCTCAGCTGTTATACTTTCTGCAATCATTACTAAATCTGTAATCTGTAATAACCGTTTAAATCTTGAATTTTTTTTTAAGCTTTAGATGTAACTCATTCACCCTCCCCTCTAAGTTATTTGAGTAATTTCAACAATTAGTATCACACAGTTTAAATCCAGGAAATTCACATCAACAGACAAACCACCTCAGTTAGTACATATGGATCTGTGTGGACCATCGAGAAAAGAAGGCACAAGAGGAGAAAGATATTTTATGTTGGTCACTGATGATTATTCTAGACTTACATGGGTTGCTTTTCTGAAAGAAAAATATTAGGAACTTGAAAATTTCAAAACTTTTAAGGCTCTGACTCAGAATTAAACAAGAAAAATACTAAAGGAAGTAAGATCTGATAAAGGAGGAGAGTTTTGTTCAGGATACTTGAAGGAGTTTTGTGATAAAAATGGAATTAAAAGAGAATACACTATTCCAGGGTCCCCACAACAGAATGGAGTTCTTAAGAGACAAAATAGGTCAGTACAACAGATGGCAAGATCAATGATGAATGAAAAGAATATTTCTCAGACATACTAGGTAGAGGCAATTCACACAGTTGTTCATATTCTTAATAAATATCACCTAAGGCTGAACTATTATAAGAATCCTTATGAACTATGGTTTGGAAGACCTGTTTCTATCAAACATTTTAAAGTATTTGGAAGTAAGTTTTATATCAAAAATAATGATTAACATCTTGGGAAATATGATGAGTGGGATGATGAAGGTATCCTCTTAGGATATGCTGCAAACGGTAAAGGGTATACTTGTTATAATAAGAGGATGCACAAATTGGTTGATTGTGTTGACATAGAGATTGATGAAGGAATCCATGTGAAAGAAATTCAAATAAGCACTATTGAACTAGATACAAAAGATACAGAAGATACAATTGATGTTAAAGAAAAATAGGTTCAAGAATCAGAACAAGAAGATTTAGAGTCAGATGAGGAACATGCAAACATCTTCACACATATTAATAAAAATTCCTAACTATTATGAGAATTACAAATAAAAGAAACCATGGCCATAATTAAATGTCAAATTCATCCTTGTACATTCATTTTCAGGATTAAGGAATACTATAACAGTCGTTCCTCTATTAGCAGATCCACTCTGCAACCGAAATAGTCATTTCTATGAAAAAATGACTTTTATTCCTTCCTCCTTCCAACAAAACTTGAAAACTGGAACATCAACATATCGATACCTTCATTTGACACCTTTCTACCTTGCACATTCTGCAGAAGCTTTGTGAACCGTTGATCCTTGTGAAGTCAACCATGATTGTTGATCTTGATTTGATGCGAAAATCGAACATCAGAAACTTCAAGCTCTGTTAACTTAATTCTTGCCTTTCCGCTTCAGCATTCTACATCTTCCTTCTTGGAAATAGGAAACTTTTGTGAACCATCAATCTATATATGGAAGAGATATCGAACGTTGATCTTCTAATATTTGTGGATCAACGTTTAACTTTGCAGGTTCGACAAGTTTCTAGTGGATTTGGGGATTTAAATCACTGTAAGTTATTGGATCTAGACACTATCTTGGTGCTTATAGTCGTTCCTTGATTTCACCGTCTAAATAAGAGCGATAACATTTAACCAAATGCGCTAATTTTTTTAACAGATTTGTACAGTTTAATTACGATTTCTGCCTATGTAAAACAGTTTAAACCACCATATTGAATAACTCAGATCTAAACTATAAACAAGCATTATAGTTTCATTGGACAACCTAAAAGTGTAATGCAGAATTAAGGGAAAATTATAGAATCAATACATATAGGAAATACAAAGTAGGAACATCCGATACCGTGTAAAAATAGAGGCTTCAATCCATTCGATGTGTATTCATAAATTCTAATCATTCAAGCATAAAATGAGTGAGCTAACTGGAAGAAGGGCCTTTATTCATACATATAAATAATAAATTGAAACTTAAAGAGAATGCCAATGGACAAAAAAATACATATGGAAACTATTGAGGAACATAGGCAATGTAGGTTGAGAAAGAGGGAATTAAACTTTGTAAAAAGACAAGAAAAATAAGATATTTTGACAATACTTTGAGGAGTACATAAAATAAGAGAAGTATAACTTCACTCTACCAAAGGAGTGGTAATTCTAAATATTTTTGCATAATGTCTTTCCACTAAAAAATATTATGCCCATAACAGTGGAGATGGGAGGGAAATTCTTAATTTTGGGAGGCAATAGTTCAATTACATTTGAATAACCTCAAAGAACTATGTAAACACACCTTTCAACATACTACAAAATACAAAACAATTGAGCTGGGCCTCTAATATCTAAATAGATCCCAAAAATTCAAAATTTTAAATTTAATCTACTAAATCCCCATATTATTGAAAATTTAATATAATATGAAATTAGATAATAAAATACTTGAATTTTTAGAAGAAGCCTAAACTAGTGACCATTTCAACTTTCCAAAAGAAATTTAGTCTCGCAAACTAATCTACATTTTCCTCAAAAACCCCACCACACCCATTTTAGTTGAATTTAAATAGTATTGAAAGGAATTTAAAAATTCTATGTTGGACTCCATTAAAATCTCATCTATAAAATCTTTCAAGAATAGTTGAAATAGTTTCACATTAAGACTAAGAGAAAATTTAATATTTTTTACTTAAACTAAATATTTTAAAATCCATTTAATAATGACAATTAAATATAAAACTTAATGATGAAAACATAACTAAAAAAGGAAAACATTAAGATTGATATTGATTGGGCCGACTCAATATTTTCCTTAATTGGTAGGTAAAGATGAATGGCATCTTCAAGAGAAAAAAAACTCTTAACTAAAAAATTGTATTAAAAAAATAATAAATCATATGCTTAATTAATAAGAAATGGGACAAGCTTAAAAGTTTAAGGGAATCAAAGATTAGTTTTTTTAGAAAGGTAAAAATTATAAGGGAATGAAAGATTAATTTTTATGAAAAAGATGAATGTTGAGAGAAATTTAAAAAGGAAAGCCTCTAAATAATTTAATAACATTATTGAGAGGATTTTAAGAAAATTAACCTTTAAATAAAAAGAAGAGGCCTCCTTTTACTAGATATAAAAAAGAAAAATATATATTATAAACTAGAAATTGAAAATGAAAGAAATATAAATAATTTTAGAAACTAAACATATCTATGTGAAGAAAAATACTTACCATCATACCAAATAAATATTTAAATTCAGAAAAACGAATTGCAAAATATAAATATATAATAACAAGTTCTAAATTTAAATTAAATATTTTAAAATGTATTTATTAATGAATTTAAATAATAATAAGGAAATAAAAAACCAAATAATAAATATATTTTTAATTTTAAAAAATGATATAAAAACTAAAATTGATGTAATATTTATATTTATTTAATAATAAAACGATAATATCCTAAAAAAAATCTAAAAACCTAACTGCAATTAAAATAACATTACCTAAAGCTTACAACACAATAAATCTCAACAATTAAAATAACATTACCTAAAACTTACAACATAATAAATCTCACATGCAAGAGTAGACTACAAATTTTTTGAATAAAGCCATTCACTTGGAGATCTTTCCTCATAACCTTAAAATGGTCACAAGTACATTGGTGGTCTTCACACTCACAACCATTGTGACCATTATGTACTCATAACCTTAAAATGGTCATAAGTACTTTGGTGGCTTTCACAATCACAACCATTGTGACCATTGTAACATATTGATGAGCACACTAAAGAACAATGCTAGAAGTTGCTTAGAGATTTGTGTCAAAGAACCGTATATAAGGGTAGTTTAAGAAGAAGAATCATAAATCTTATAAAATTATTTTTAAGAGGTATTGGACATAACCATTAACAAAATGACATTAGCCAATTTTAATTAACATAATAAAGCATTGAAAAGATTAATAAAACTAATATAATTCAGTGAACAATACACAACAAAAATATGAATAACCTTATAGAAATGGTAACTCCCCATAAACAAGCTCAAGATAAGATAAACGAGTAATATATAAACGCAACTAAAAACACACTAAATAAATATTAATTAAATGATGAAAAATACCTATTGTATGAAAACTAGTATGTCAAATATGAATGTTATCAATTTTTTTATTGGCCCATATAAACTAATTATTTAAAATATAGTAGTAAAATAAATCATAACAAAATGTTTAAACAACAAAGTAAAATGGCAAAAACTACCTTTTATATAGTAAAAACAATTTGTGCAAAATGTGCACAATTAAAAAGTGGGAGGAGAAAAGAAGCCCATTTTTATTAACAAAACACATTTTCGAATGCCTAATAAAAGAAATTATAAACAACCTTATAGAAAGGATAACTTCCCACAAACTAAATCAAAATAAGACTTCATATGTAGATGCAACTAACAACACACTAGATTTGTTTTAAACCTCTCATGTTGTGAAGCAAGTAATTATGGAAATAAATGAAAGTGAGATACATTACTCACCATGTCCTAAAAATGTAAAAATGATTTGATAATTGTCTAAAGCCACCTTTAACAAATATTTGGGAAAAAATAATGAAATCTATCATTAAAAAAGTAATTGTACCGTAATTGAATGTAAGAATGTAAATCTAGTCTCATGGATTATAATCTTTATTATTACAAGCAAATGATTAAAATGAAAAGATAAAGAATTGGAAGAATGGCCTTTATTGATACATGTAAATAATAAATTGAATTTTAAATACAAAGTCAATGGCAAAAAAAAAATGCATACGGAAATTATTGAGGAACATACGCAATTTAGGTTGAGAAAGAGGGAATTAAACTTTCCAAAAGGAAAAGAAAAATAAGAGAGGACAAGATTTGAGGAGTACATAGAATAACAGAAGTATAACTTCACTCTACCAAAGGAGTGGTGATTCTAAAGATTTTTGTACAATGTATTTCCACTAAAAAATATTGTGCACATAACAATGGAGATGGGAGTGCAATTCTTAATTTTGGAAGGAAATAATTCAATTACATTCGAAGAAGCTCAAAGAACTATGTAAATACACCTTTCAGCATACTACAAAATACAAAACAATTGAGTTAGGCCTCTAATATCCAACTATATGCTAGGAATTTAACATTTTAAATTGAATCTACGAAATGCCCATAATATTCAAAATTTAATATAATATGAAATAAGTTAAATAAATTAGTAAAGAAGTCTACACTAGTGACCATTTCAAAATTCCCAAAAGTATTTTAGTCTCCCAATCTAATCTATATACACACTAGCATAAATGCATCTAAAACGAGATCTACCAAGGTGTAACACCTTTCTTTTATAGTGGAAATGTGTAATCTAATTTTTATGGTTTTAGTTTATATATATATATATATAAATATAAATAATTTAAATTTAATATACGACAACAAATTATTTTTAATAATAACGGACAGAGTTACACATCTCTCCCTTATTGGGTTGTACAATGCACATATTCAATGCAATAAAATAAAAAGGTATATATAAATTTTAAGCTAACCTTGGAATTTTTGTTCAGTAGGATTGGATATATATTATAAAAAATAAGGATAAAATTGTAATTTGACCTTATCAACGCAATAATCAAAATAAGAACAAGGTTAATGTGGTTTAATGTATATACTTCCAAAAACAAAAAACATAAAAATGTAATATGACTTTCTCAAGGTGAGCAAATAAATAAGGTTACATTAGGAATGGTAGCACGAGTAGAACTATATTGTGATTCGTAGGTGGACAAGCAACCAATACAAGGCACTCTAGTATTCATTATCAAGTGGTGGGTGGATAAGTGACCAATGCATGCAAAGTTTATTATGAAATTTGGTTTCGAAAATAAATTAATTAATTAAATCACATTAATAAATAGAAAATTATATTACTAAATAGATTAAAGACATAAGTAAAATGACAAAATGTAACTTTTAGGTATTAACATAAGTAAAATGAAAAAATGTAACTTTTAGATCTCGAAAAGTTTCCTGTAAACTTAACATATCGATCCGAGATTATTGCCTTGGGTATCCTGTGCAATCTAAATATCTCCTTCAAGAATATATAAACAATGTTAACTTCCTTGTAGGTCAACTTCACATGAATGAAGTGTGCTTATTTTGACAACTTGTCGATGACCACAAAAATACAATCATTTTCCTTCTTACTTTTCAGTAAACCGATGATGAAATCCATCCTAATAACCTCCCACTTCCATTATAGAATGGGTAACGGATACAACAATCCTGAAGGATGTTGATTCTTAGCTTTTACTAGCTGACATTCCTGACATTTCACGATGAAAATCATAATGTTGACCTTTAACTTAGACCACAAAAAGTGTCTCTTGACGGAGGATATCATCTTTCGATATCCTAGGTGCTCGGAGTAGGGTGCCTGATGAAATTCCTTGAGGATGCTGGACCGAAGGTCCCCTCCTTCTGGAACATACAAATGAGCCTTGGACCATAGCAGTATAGATTCGTCTACCTTGTATTCTTTTTGTTGTTGAAACAACTTGTCCTCTTGCACTTTCTTGAGGATTTTCACATAGAAGGGGTCAACTCTGTTGGACGCTCTAATCCTCTCATGTAAATCTGCATTGGTTTGACTCAAAGTCACCTCATATATCATTTGAGTTCATTGGCTCAAAGCATCAACAAACTTATTATATTTTCCCTTAATGTGCTTTAGCTTGAAAAGGTACTCACTAAGGAAAGATAACCACTTGGCTTGCCTTGCATTCAGATTCAGTTGATCAAATAACATTTCAGACTCATGTTGTCTGCCTTCAGAAGGAAATTCCTTCCCATGAGGTAGTTCCTCCACATCCTCAAAGCATGGATGATGAAAGCTAAATCAATATCATGCATAGGGGAGCTCTACTCATGCTATTTTAACTTCTATGATTCATAACAGATCGTGTGATCATTCTGTAAGAGGACTCCTCCCAGTCCTTCCTTTCTTGCATCCGTGCAAACAACAAAATCCCCATCGGGATCCGAAATTCATAGTACCGGTGCGGTCATTAAAAGCTGCTTAAGCTTTTGAAAACTTGCTTTGCACTTGCATTCCATAAGAACTTATTTTCTTTCTTTTGTAAAGTGGTCATGGGGAAAGCAATCCTTGGGAAGTTCTCAATGAACTTTTGATAATATCCATATAATCCCAAAAAGGACCTAATTTCAGTGACATTAGTAGGGGTAGTCCAATACTTTATGGATTTAATATTTTTCGAGTCCATAGCTATCCTTGTCTCGGAGATAATGTGACCTAAGTACTGTATCTGTGGTTTTTAAAAATCACATTTACTAAACTTAGCGTAAAGCGGGTGTTATCTCGACACTTTTAGTACTATACGAAGGTGTTATTCGTGTTCTTATTTATTCTTCGAATAAACTAGTATGTCATCTATAAATACCAAGACAAACTTATCCAGATACCTACTGAATATGATGTTCAACATACACATAAATTTTGCGGGTGCATTGGTCAACCCGAACGACATCACTACAAACTCGTAGTTCTTGTACCTTGTACGAAAGAAGGTTTTGTGAATATCCTCATCATGAATCTGTACCTAATGGTACCCAGATCACAGGTGAATCTTTGAAAATATTATGGATCCTCCCACCTGATCGAACAAGTCATCAATCCTAGGGAGTGGATAACGGTTCTTGATAGCCATTGTTTTCAACTGATGGTAATCAATGCACATCCACATCGTACCATATTTCTTCTTCACAAACAGTATTGGTGCTCCCCAAGGGAACACACTGGGTCAAATATACCCTTTCTCTATGAACTCTTGCAACTGCAATTTGAGTTTCACCAATTCTGATGCACTCATGCGGTAAGGGGTGGAAGTTAGAACTACTCCTGGGGTGAGTTCAATGGAAAAGTCTAGGTCTCATTTCGGAGGTAATTCTGGGATTTCCTCAGGAAATGCATCCTTGAATTCTTCAAGAATGGGAAAGTATTCTATATGTTGTTCTCTTTCAGACTCTATGTCTCGAATTTTCACTGTAAACAACTTGCAGCCCTTCCTGATGCATCTCTTTCCTTGTAAGGCATATATTTTCCTTACAGAAAATTTCTTTGGAATTCCCTGAACCTTCACTTGGTTCTGTTGGATATTAGTACACAATATTGACTTCTGTAAGAAATTGAGCATGACATGATTTTGTTTCATCTAGTCCATGCCTATAAGTACATCATACGATCCTAAAGGTAGGATGTTCAAGTTTATTTTCATAGGAAAACCATTCACGCTTAACTCACATTCTTTAACAATTTCTGAAAATTTATGTTTCGTACCTGTGCCTAACTGAACCAGCCAACGTTTAGCATGTTTTACTTTGCCTAGTTTGCATTCATAAACATTTTTAGGCAAAACATAGCTCCAGCAAGCACCAAGATCAATAAGTTTTGAAATAGAAGTGTTCAAGATATTACCTTCTATCTCAACCATTGTAGCTTAATGATATGCATGTCGGGCATCCAATGCTACATAAATCCATGATGTTCAAGCTATATCCTCAACAATTGTTTCTTCTTGTAAGTTGTGCAAGACCCCATTGGTCTTGTTCTTACAATCTCGAGCATAATGAGGCATGTTGCATTTCTAGCACTTGATTTGTAGTGGGGTAGCATTTCCTCCACTTGCTACTGGCTTGTTAACATTAGCAGCTAGTACATAAGGCTTCATACCAGATTTATTGAAGTTCTTGTTCGCTTGAAAGATGTTATTCTGCTTTGTATGATGGCTATGGGTTATACCCAGGTCTGCAGTTATCAACAAAGTTCTTAGACATCAGTATGTTTCGGTTCATATTCTCTTGCCTTAGTTGTCCATGCTCATAACAGAGCCTAGATTTGTGCAGGGTGGTATCCAAGGTCTTAGGCATGTCAAATTCAATCATGTCCCAAAAGCTGGGAGGAACACATCGTAGGGACTGTTGGATATTTACCTTTTCATCCTTAATGTATGGTACATAATGCAACAGATCTAGAAATCTGTTAATAAATGCACCCATAGTCATCGATCCCATGCGTAGTTCGTGAAAATATTTCACTTTTCTATCGAAGAACCTTTCCGACATATTTTTCTCTGGGAAACGTTTCCAGAAGGTATCCCAACGCATTTCTCTTAGCTCATCTTTCTTGGTGTGTTTTAAATATCTCCACCATCTTGCTGCCTTGCCATTCAAGTTATAGATGGCAAGACGATCCTTCATCTCACTTGAGTATTTATGAACCTGAAAATATTTGCGCATGCCCAGCAACCATATTCAACCTTCTCCCCACTGATTACTTCACATTCATAGGTTCTGGCTCTTATTTTTCTAAACTCCCCGTGATAATTGTCATTGCTTCGTTGTTTCTTTCTTCGAGGAGAAAGAGAGTCATCACTGGAAGGACTGTGATGATCTCCTTTCGGTGCTTTAGTGGTATGTTCCTCTTTTTCTTCTTCTCTTGGGCTACTGGACCATTTATGGTAAGGTTCTATTTTGGATCTATTTGTGGACTGAGTATGTTTACCCTGCAGGATTCCTCCCATCATATTTCTTAGTAATGCTTCATTTATAGCTTGTTGTTCTTTTCTTTCGTTCAGACTATCTTCTTTGACACTTCACAATTCTGCTTGAAGACTATGTATAGTATTCATAATATCATAATTCATCTCCACCACCAGCTATACTTCTAGGGTGGGGGTGTTCATCCTTCCTTATTGGCTGTTATCTTCCTCAATGTTCATAAACTGAACTGTTCAGTAAACATTTCCTGAAATTTCAAACATTTTAAATAACAGGAAAATGTTTTGTTGGTAGCAAATTTAATATCATACTTTATTTTCGTTGTAGTAAATGATTGGTGCGCCCATAGGTGTCTTAGTATTGAAACTGGGCTTTGATACCACTTGTAATATCCCCAAAAATTTAAAAAGAAAAATTATTAGGCTAGTTAAAACCACCTATGCTGAACATTAATTTTCTTGCAGAAATAGATCACACACTACATGTACCACTGTTTAGTCGTAAGCTGGTCTTACATTTTGTCATTTACTTTCAGTCAACATTATTAGTGTATTTTACTTAAGATGTCATGGATTTGATTACTACTTGATTCTTATGGTTGTACTTTGTTGTGTATGTGATAGTTACTTTTTTATATACTTGTTCATTTCTGCGTAAGTTTACTGATTATTTGCAAAGTCCTGACTTAACTTTCTTTGTGGAAACAAAGTGGGCAGAGTGGCAAGACTCGTTCTCCCATGACGGTCTGAGAGGTAAAGTGTTTACTTGTCTATAGGATTACTTAGTTAATTTGGAACTAAGGAACCTATTTCATTTTACTTGTAGTTTTACCTTGCGATGGAGACTTATTTAAAAAGCACTGCATATCTTGATCTTGATATACTTATCGTTTGTTACTATGGTTCATTATCGACTCAGCTTTATAGCAAGGTAAATACTATTTTCATTAAGTAGTTGTCATAGCTAGATTACCTATGTGCTACTTATAATTCATTAGGTATCTATGTTTCATCTTTTATATCCTAGTATATTACCATTCTGTGTTCATTTTATTAAAAACATTAACATAACCTTTATTGATTTCTTGGCAGGTTATAAACTTGGGCTCAAAACTAGACCTTGATTTTATATTTGATTATTATTTTACCATGGCATATTTCATATGCCATGGTTCTTAAGCTTAATGCTTATGCTATATGGTAAAGCAAGGTTCAAGGCTTAAGCCTATGGTTATGTGATACCCATTATATATTATACTTGGTATTTCAACCTTGGGTTGGCATATATATTATATGGACTGTCATTATACTATACCTTACATGATACCTTGTGAAAAAGTTTGGGGTGGCGAGTTTATAATATAAGGTTTGAATCTTTATGCATTGGGGTTTAAGTACTTGTAAGGGGATGGACACCAATGTTAATGAGTCGTTTATAAACTATAGGAATGCAGGTTTTAGTGTGATAATGGACACCAGGATGGAATCATTAATGCTCCTTGGGGATCGTGGCAGACCCAACATAGAGTTTGGTTTCCACAATGGCTTTTAATTTTGCTTGGTTGTTTGGGGTTTGGTCTTGGCTCTGTGCAAGAGAAAATGGAGGAAACTGTTGGATTTAACGAAGGTATACTTTGTTGGTTTTCTGAAAGCATTTGATGTTTATCTAGTTTCTTATAAACAGTCCATATTTCTCATCCCTTATGTTATTTGGTGGTTTCCAGGTGCCAAGGTCGTCGAAGAGCAGCATGGCTCAACACTTGGTGATTGGTTCGTAGGTGATGCCGAGGTGTAAGGTAATCCTGTCAACAAGCCTATGGTTGTTATCTCTAGACCTAACTGATTTTCATCCTCGTCGTTTGGTTTGGGGTTTCTCTGTGGGGTTTTGATGCACCTTCGGGCCTGTGTTAGCAGACTTGGGATTTTATATTTATTAATGCTTTTAAGTCATGGAGCAAATATTAGTGCCCTTACAGGATTTGTGTAAATATTTATGTTATTGTAAATTGTAAATCGAATTGGGGATTTAAGCCATGGGATGTACCATTGCTTGCAATGGTGCCATATCCCTTGGAATGACTATGTAAGCTTGCTTTGATGTTGGAAAATACTGTGTTTACGAATTCACAATGGTTATTATATTTACTGTGTTTATTAATCCTTCCTATGTTTTGTAATATTTTGCTGTGTTGATTTAGAAATGGGGTTTATTAGATGGTATGTGTATAAGTGTTTTCATTTAGCTGTAATAGTTGACAACATTTGGGTTGAGGCTTTGCTGTGAGTGGCATGAGCCTTCCCCAAGGTTGTTGCGATAGCTCCAGATGGTTGCATTTCTGTCATTATTTAGTTGATTAGTATATAATGTGGATATGTGAAAGAGCCATGGGTGCAAACCCATGATGGCCTTCATAGTTGTAGAATGACTTTTAAAGGACTGTGTGTTTAAATTAATTTGGTCGAGGCCGTGATTACAGTGCATAGAATAGGTTAACTCTTACGACTTAGCTATAGTGTAAATGTTTGTTATTAAAAGTATTGGGGTTAGTAATATAGCATGCATACCCTCTGTGTATAGCATGGTCGTGATTTATTGTAAACAAATACCCACAGGGTTCAAATCCTATTCATGGTTGATGTAACGAGTTGTAATTTTATATGGATACAAATTCGGGGCTTGGATGCCCACAGAATTCTTGTCCACCCTTGTAATTACTTGGGACTGTGTATAGATTTCGATATGGTTTATAAAATGGAAACGATTCCTGTGTATGAATTTATAATGGGGTTTTTAATATGATGGTTTTGTGGTTATGTAGCGATTAGAAATGATAGTCTACAGGATTCGTTCCTGTGACCTTATGAAATTATTGAACGCATTATTTAATTATTATGGTATTGTTTTGGTTAATTATTTAACTATTAAATGAGACTATTCAATTTTTATGGCATATGATTTGATTATGTGTATTTATGTTATAAGACTGTGGATTTTAAAATAGGAAAAGAGCTTTAATATTTGACCAAAGAATGGTTACCATACTTATTCTATTCTTTATTTATGATGATATTAAGTTTTAATGGAATGATTTAGTAGTTAGCTTGTTCTTTAATATGTAGACCTTGGAAAGTCTTTACTGGTCTATTTATCTTAGGAATAATTTGCTCTTAATTGATTATATTCATAATACCATTCTAAGATTAATCTATTTAAATATAAAACATGCCTCTACTAAAAAATGGAATATGTCAATAGAGTATAAATATCAAATGAACAAATAACAACATATCTGAAATAAACCTAGTTTGCACTTAACCCAGTTTCATCAGTAAAACTAATACAAGAATTAAAACTAGGATGTAGAACCCTTGATGAACATTTGTAAATAAATTAAAATTGCAGTAGTAAACTTAATAAATAAACCCTGGATAAACCTGGTATAGAAAATCACTTACATCCTAGGGTTGATATTTTAAAATGCAAATCCTAGCAGATTTAAATAGAGAAACATATATATAGGGTTAGGAAATGCAATGTAATCATTTATCTAACATAGATAACATTTATTCTAGGAAAATGGAATAGATAGTCTAGGGCTTCATACCTGTAACTTGAACTTATTTTAATGGATGAACCTACACACTCAAATAACCAGCATTAACAATAACATCTATTTTTTATGATCAAATCACTTGGTAACTACCATGTTCCAGCCAACCATGACACAGAACAGTTCCTGGTTTTAATCTAGATCCCCCCGAGCTGGTCCCCAACATGCAAGTAGCTTATAGCTCTTAAGGTAGGGTTTCCCATATGGTATATCAGGTCTAGATCAGTTCTCCTTTTTCCTTTCAGGAAAATGTTCTCCAAGAATTCTCTTGAGAGAAAAATATGCAGAAAATGACTCCTCTAAATGATAGATCAAGACCCCAAGCCTTTCCTTGGCTTGAGTCTTTATATATAGAATTTTCAATTAAAGAAACATTTAAATCAAGAAACATTGGTTTCTTGATTCAACCCTTTTCAATTACTTTGGGTAATTTTTAATATTTAAACGTAGGAACTTCCAACTAGTTCCTAATTAGACTTTTGTAGGTTTTGGACTATTTATTATATTTACATAATAAATAATAATGGATGGATCTTTTATTTCTTATTTTCATCATTAATATTATTCTTATATTTATTCTTTATACATCCCATGTATAACATACATAATAATATAACACTTGTTAACATTTGTCTTTGTGCATCATATACCATGATCCCTAGACTTAATGGCACTTCTTCATTAAGGTCAAGATAGGTAGAAGGTTAGGTCTACTAGGCTAGACAACTGTAAACATCCTTTCATGTTGGATTTCCCTCGTATAACGTGGTACCTATTTAGTACTTGATGAGAATATAGAAATTTGAAATTTCATTTAATCACTTATAAATAATTATGATGAGATCAATATTTTTCTTGAGTCGTTTCCACTCGAAAGTTTATTAATTATTTTTAGTAACCCATAGCGCTTACCACAACCCATACTCAATGATTTAATGGGGAGTTACAACTTAGTGCAATTCTATAGCTCTTTGCTCAACACTAATGCTAGGATGTACTTGTACGATACACCTAGGGAAACAATGGCCAAGGATCCGATGCTCGAGAGCTTATGCTCAAAACCAACATGGAAGGATCTGGGGCTTATGCCAAACACTTCCAATTATCTAATCATGTGTTCCATAGATCCTCACTCAACACAAAGGTAAGTACTCATGTTCTCTAGAGCTTCTTGCTCATTACAAATCATCGATCACTCATGTGCTCCAGAGTTCCTTGCTCAGCACAAATCATCAATCACTCATGTGCTCCAAAGATCCTCTCTCAACACAAATCATCAATCACTCATGTGCTCCAGAGCTCCTCGCTCAATACAAATCATCAATCACTCGTGTGCTCTAGAGCTTCCCGCTCAACACAAATCATCAATCACTCATGTGCTCCAGATATTCCCGCTCAACACAAAACATCTCATTAATCATGTGCTTCAGAATCCATGCTCAACATAAACAAGCACACATATATAGCATCAATAACTGGCTTATTCCCAATATATAAAATAAATCATCATGTTCATATGAAATGGGGTCTTCAAACCAATATATATATAAATATAACATCAAGATAATCATCATAATCAATAGGCACATGCATTTCAGTGTTAGTTCCTAAATTAGGGATATTACATCCCTCCCCGCTTAGAAAAACACCATCCCTGGTGTTCTAGGGACTCAGAATGGAATCATTAAACAAGGCGGGGTAAGCCTTTCTCATGGTGGCTTCATTCTCCCAAGTAGCCTCATCAACCTCAAAGTGTTTCCATTGCACTTTCAATAGGACTATGGTGCACTTCTGAAGCTGCACCTCTCTCTTGTCCAGTATATGAATAGGCTTATTGGCAAACTCTTCTTTAGGTTCCACTTATAATAGGGACCAATCAACAACATATTTAGTATCATAAACATATTTCTTTAACACATATGCATGGAAAACATTATGGACTCTTACATGCATGGGTAATGCTAATTCATATGCCACTGGCCCTTTCTTGGCCAGTATTTCAAAAGGTCCATAAAATCTAAGTGCTAACTTACCACACTTACCTAGGCTCAATGAGGTTCATTTGGATTTTACTTTCAAGTAAACATCATTGCCTATTTGAAAGTATTTATCTTTTCTTTTCCAATCTGCATAATCTTTGTAGCGGTCTTTTTCTTCTTTAAGGTTCAGCTGGACCTTGGTAACCAACTATTCCAAGTTCATCAACAAATTAGGCCCGTAGTGCTCTGTCTGCCGGGCAGAGCACTCAGTCCTATCCTTAACAGTGAAGAAAAATATCTATTTCAATTTCAGATTTTCCATTTAAATTTTTATGTAGTAAAGAGATAGTTCACCAATAAAATACCTCGAATTAATTCTGCTCTTGAATCCTGCTTCTGCTCCTGCTCTCGCTCCTGCTCCTGCCTTTCCCTCTCCTGCTCCTCAAGGAGCCTTATTGCCAGCTCTAATTTTCCACCCTGCCGACCAGCAGGTTTGCTGGCCCTAGGAAACCGACGGGTTTCCTAGCCCCCGAGCCCACGTACCAATAAAATGAACAGCAACCTCCCTCACTCAGAGTGAAAATATGCCTAGAGTTAATCCCAAAAATTTCCCCCTTCTTCCTCTCTGTTATTCTCTCCAAATTTTCCCCCCGACCATCCTCCTTTGAAATCCCCAAAATCCCCCTCCTTATACCTCCTTCCCCCACTGCCTTCCTTCTTCCACCGCCCCTTCTTTCACTACCTCTTTCATTAATTTATGTTATTCTATTCTTGGGCAGTGTAGTTAAATTTTTGTTTGACATGTGTTATTTTTCTTAAATGGTATGTGTTACCCAACCCTAACCGAATGTCCTAGAATTTTACATTGTGGTTTACTTAAGTTTTATACTGAGCGGCAAGGTAATGATAATCATAATTTTGTTAATTATTATTTATTAAAAACTAAATAATAAATACTTAATAATTAACCTTAATAATATGAAATAATATAGAAGTAAAATAATAATTAATATTATTAACCAACAATTAATTAATTGTAGTCTCACGATTAATTGCTCGGAATGATAGCTTTGTTTAAAATAAAAGCACTTAATAATCGGAATGATAGCTTTGTTTATTTTTAATTAAATAAAAGCACTTACATTAATATGGGGCATTACATACACCCACCCTTCAGGAAACTTCGTCCCGAAGTTATGGTCAAAATAGTGATACTAGGTACATTTATAGGTTTAAAGGAATTCACAATTACTTAGCTAACCTATCAACTATTTAAATATTTCATACTAGCGTGCATGTGTGAGGTGTGCATGCATGGCCAGTACATGCACAGGCTGCACATGTACTATAGCAAAAACCCCTAAATTCTAACTGATACAAATAATATTTCACGCAACATGACCCATATACAGATATAATATGATTTCTTGTGACATTTGGAGTTATTTAACAATTATGTTCTTATGAGTTAGTCAGTTAAGATTGGTACCTACCATCACTACTTACAGTATCATAATTGTCCAACATTCAACCATAATAACTAAGATGTCCACCCGTCCTAACCTACGTTTGAATTCTCCCTATCCTTCCTCTGCTAGTATAGAAGTGGATGTCAGCTTCACCTACCTGACCACATAAGAACCTGAGAGCGATAGCGTCGGCTGAACAGCGGACCTAGCCTCTCCTAGCAGGCATCCGACCGTCGTCATCACAACAACATGGGGAGCATGTCTCAGCACGGCCCTCCCACGACCTCGGGTACCCGACCGTCGTCATCACAACAACATGGGGAGCGTGTCTCAGCACTGCCCTCCCACGACCTCAGGTATCATAAAAACATAGGGTGGAACACATCCATCCCTCTCAACATCCTGGGTCTATATACCCTATCAAAACATACTTTGCTGCTATCGAGTTTATTGGTACGTGTCATCATATCATCATTTGGAAATAAGACTCTTCTTCAAGCTATGTATTGAGTCATACTTGCATCACATACTCGGCTATCACATAGCCCCTGTACCGTGCAGGTTAGCACTATGCAAAACATGCATTCATAACAACCTTAAATCAATAGTTGGTCCATTATCATTCACATTATTTCCTTTAATCATAAAATCACAAAATAAATCATATCATGGATGGGTACCCATGTACCTCATCATACATATCACATCATACCAAGAATTGCTATCAACTAAGTGTTTTAGTTATGAAATAAATGAATCTAATGATGACTACTGCATGATAATTGCATAAGCACAATACATTCATATAAATGATAATCCTCATAACATCGTAATCAAAGCATCTACATAGGCATGTTAATCGTCGTAACATCATGATCAAAGTGTAGTATAAACATGATAATATCATAATATCATAATGAGAGAATAATCCTGCTAACATCATAACATCCGTAAATAATCAAATATAACCTTCCAAAACATAGTTCATGAAGTATAGTTGAGTCCAAAGATAATAAGTAAATACACTGTAATAAGTCTGAGTGATAAATATGCCAGAGTCAAAATATGGGTATTATATACACCCACCCTTCAGGAAACTTCGTCCTGAAGTCATGGTCAAAATAGTGAGGGAAAATTTCGACGCATAGTCTCTGTGTCCTCCCAGGTAGCAGATCCTAGGATATACTTATCCCACTGGACCTTGACTTGGTCCACGTGTCGACTACGGAGCTGTCGAACTCTATGATCCAGTATACGTAATGGTTCGGCCGTGAAGGTTCCCTCGTCCGAGACCTGCAAGTCCTTCCAATGAATTTTGTGAGACTCATCGGCTATGTAATGTTGCAATACTGAAAGATGAAATACATTATGAGTCCTATACAAGTGGGGTGGCAGTGCAAGACGATAAGCTACCGGTCCGATTCTCTCCAGAATCTCAAATGGCCCTATAAAGCGAGGTGACAACTTGGTCCCCTTTCCAAACTGAATGGTACTTTTATTCGGTCGGAAGCGTATAAATACATGATCCCCTACCTCATAACTTCTATCGGTTCTGTGTGCATCAGTATAACTCTTTTGTCTATCCTGTGCTTCTTTAAGCCGCTTCCTGATCTGTACCACTTGCTCTTCCATCTCCTGAAGCAACTTGGGCCCGACTAAAACACGATCCTCCAACCTGTCCCAACTGAGTGGAGTCTTGCAAGGTCGCCCATACAATGCCTGGTATGGAGGCATACCAATGGAGCTATGATGACTGTTGTTATAAGCAAACTCTACTAGAGGAAGATATTTCTCCCACTGTGTCTGCTGATCCATAACATACATCCTAAGCATGTCCTCCATTACCTGATTCACCCTTTCTGTCTGCCCATCTGTCTCGGGATGATAAGCTGAGCTCAAGTTCAGCTGGGTTCCTAATGCTGACTGCATGCTTGTCCAAAATCTGGAGGTAAACTTAGGGTCTCGGTCAGAAATTATATTCTTTGGAACTCCATGAAGGTGCACAATTTCATTTATGAATACCCTTGCTACATCCGTCACATCATAGGTGTCTCTTACTGGAATGAAGTGGGCTCTTTTGGTCAGTTTTTCTACCTTTGGTATCTTCATTTTTTGCCCCTGGATTTGGATTGCTCGACCCTCATCATCAAGGCACAAGGCTTTCTTTGCATAACAATCCGTGAAAGCTCTGTGGTCTTCTAACCAATCCATGCCGATGATGAGGTCATAGGTGCCCAAATTAGTGACATAAGCATCCAACTTAGTGGTGCATACTCCTAAGTCCACTTGACACCCCCTTACCTTAAGACCTACTGCCTGTTTAACCCCTGAAGCCATCTCGACTAATTCAAAATCATCGTGCTCGCAGGCTGCCAAACCACATTTATCTAATGCATATGGTGAAATAAAACTATCTGTTGCACCAGGGTCAAATAAAATTTTAAGTTTGACATTGTTTACTTTACCAGATGATTCTACCACGGTGGACTGATGTTCTACCTGGTGGTTGTGAACAGCTGCATGAATCCGATGAGTGTTATTAGAATTGTTCATGGATGCTTTTCGTTCCTACTGCCTGCTGCTGGTCTGCCCTTTAGGACACTCTCTCTGAAAATGAGGACCTCCACATCCCCAACAAGAGACATTAGGTGGTGCTTGCATGTTGCTGGGAGGAGTCCTCTGGGATGTGTTCCTTCCCCGAGATCCTCTGAAACTCCCCGATCCTCTATAGGAATTGCCTTGTGTTCGTCCTCGGTTCCCATGGTTTGTTGATGAAGCTTGCTATACTGAGTTAACTGAAGTGTTACCCCTTGGGGTGAACCTATTACCATAAGGAGGAGGTCTGGATGGTCCCCCTCTGAAATATGGTCGTGGGGCCTTCCCTGTAACATACTGATTGGATCCTATCAACTTGCTTCCTCCCTTTGCATCTGACATATCCTCGGCATAGCGAGCATACTCAACTGCCATGGAAACTGAAGATGGTTTCCACATCCGTACTGCAGCTCTGATCTTGTAGTTGAGTCCATACACAAATCGCTCCACTTACCGATCATCCGAGTCCAAGTAGGGAACATAGTTTACTAGCTCCATGAATCTAGCTTCATACCCTTCCACCATCATGTTTCCCTGTACCAAAGCATGAAAGGAACCCACCTGTTGTTCCCTGTAATAAGCTGGAAGATACTTCATGTTGAACCTCTCCTCGAATAATTCCCATGAAACAGACAAAGGAGTAAGGTGCAATTGTTTCTCAAGTTCTGACCACCAATTTAGGGCATCACCCTTTAGCTAGAAGATGGCCATTCTAGCCTTGGAACTCGAAGTATACTCGTTTAGTGCGAAGCACCTCTTCATACCCTCGAGCGATGCTTCAGCGTGCTTACCCAGTCGTCCTCCAGAGAACTCAGGAATTTTGATCTTCTGCAGCTCTCTAGAAATATCCTGAAGCGGTTCTTGCCTTGGGACCTGTGCCCTCTCAGAGTTTTCTCGGCTCACCTGCGTGGTTTCTACCTCTGTGATCCTCTCTGACTGCCTGTTTAGTGTGGCCATGATGGTTTCCATGGATCTGAGTATCACCCCCACTTCAGGACTGGAGGTTACCCCTGGCAGTGTCAGTGGTGGGGCTTGTGGTGGGGGTGAGGGCGGTTGACCTGGGGTCTGTGGTGGTGGCGAGGGTGGTTGACCTCGACCCCGCCCTCGACCTCGACCTCGACCTCTGCATGTCTGAACCATGATAATTCCTGACATATTCAACAATATTATGTCATTATTATCTTAATCTAATAAATTGCAGAGATAAAATTTTAGTTATGCAATGCTTATATTTATGCATAGAGACAAATTGTCAATATTTGCGTAAAAACTCGCATAGTCGTTTTCATTAAACGATTTCATCTCGGGGTTTAGTCTACGCCTTAACGTTCAGCTCGCAATGCTAGTCTCAACAACGTCTTGTTTTTCTTATTTCACATCCATCTCGCCTCTTCGACTATCAGTCAAAGTTTCGGTAATGCCTTAAGTTTAATACATTAAATACTTTAAGGATTTATAATTTATAATAAATTATTTAAATTAAATAATAGACTAATTAAATAAATTATAAAAGGATTAATAATTTAATTAATTATAAAAGCTTAATACATCAAAGTTTACATAATACATTAATTGTAAGCTTTAGATAATTAATAAATTTACATCTCATTAATATTAATTGAATATATGTACGTTGATATCCTTATAAGGATAATAAGCCAAAGTATAAAAGACTCATTCTACACAAGAAGCATGCTTGTAGTTAAATCAATGGATTACATTGATTCAAGTTTGTTAATTTAGAAAATAAATTAATTTAGATGATCAGTGGGTCCGGTAGGCAGGTACTACTTAAAGCAAAAAAAATAAAAATAAAAATATAAAGAGATGTAAATAGTTATTAAAACATAGATATGCCGCTTGTAAATATGCGATAAATAATAAAAACATATTATACATATGAGCTATCTTTTCCACTTTATGTCGGAACATCGCTTTAAAATATGAAGTTATAAGATTGTATCCACCTTCCGCCCTACCTTACTCATGCGATGGTATGGCGCATGTAAGCCACGTGGGAACATGCATGACGCTCTCCTGCATGAAGCTCATGTGCCGGTAAATAAGGATGGCTCTTTTTTTTTTCTTTTTTTTTAAGGTGATACTCCTTCCACGCCCGCCCGCCGACATCTCATTTTTTTTTGATCGAATGGCTCCTGTAGGTATGGATAGATTTATATTTCCTTTCAGAATGGCTCAGTCTGGCTGGATTTATGCTTATACGAACAGCTCATTCTCGCTGGATTTATGCTTATCTGAATGGCTTGGTCTAGCTATTGAAATGGCTTCTTCGATCTGGCTGGATTTCACCTCCTCTTAAGGTATTTAATTATTTAGGTTATTCTTTCTATATTTTCCACATTATTTGTCATTGAATGCTTTGTTCTGATGTGTGAGTAGGAGCGCACTATAACAGGGTTCAATTTCGAAGAGATAACCACTCGATAATGTTGAGAACGTTAGGGAAGAATATCCAATGTATGTGGCCACTTCTGAGCTACGCGTCCGTTCTCCTTCGTGTGTAGGTACAGTTTTTTTTTTTTTTTTGGGAAACTTAAGCTATCCCATATACAGGTTCTGCCTAGTCATTTTAATAGCCTCATAGAGAACATCGTTCAACCCCGTCGCATCTAGGTTCTTCCTTCTCAGACCTCATGTTAGACCCATGTTGATAACGGCTTCAAGAACAACAGTGCATAGTAGTGGGTTTCTGGGTTGTGAGCAAAAAAAAAAAAAAACTATACTGCTCCAGGGTTTGAGCTAGGGTTCCTCTATTGCGTCTTTTGTAAAATATGTTAAGATTTAGGGTTCGTTAAATATATTATTATTATATTTTTTCTAGTGCCTGCTGAATACAGTGGAAGTATGTAGTGCCTGCTGAATACAAGGAATACTCTCATAAATTATTGCGGAGGGCTGCTGGATTCAGGTAATTAGGGCGAGTGCTAAATAAGCCATTCATGGCAACGGGGAGCCCTAAGGACAAATAATTGTGCGTGGGCTGGGCGGAGGGTGTGATATCACTGCCGACTCGGCTAGGCCCCTTTGGTCGTGGCTTCAACGAAGACGGCCCGACCCTGTTAATGCCTGTGGCTAATTCTAATGATTAAATTATATTGGTGTTTTAGTATGTGGTTCTACGCATTCAAGGTGTATGGTTTTTCTAATCTATTTCTTATAAAATATGTTCAAGGTTTCTCTATTTCTCATATATTCTGTTTAATATTTCCCACTAAAATTGCCGTACAAGCTAGGAGCTAGTTGTAATGCATGAAGAGGTGTTAATACATTTTATGTTCAGCGTTAATACATTTTTATCAACTCGATCTGGGCCGTTTACATCTAGCAGGAGGAGGGTTTCTTCGCAACAACAGTAATTCACAACGAATTTGCAGTCCACAACGACCTGCATACATTGTAGGAAATCACAGTTTCGCTCCCAGGAAAGAATCGATACCGGAAGCTCCTATTTTTCCTGAAAGTTAGTAGATTGCTAGTATGATACTGCGTTGTTTTGTGATACAAAGTTTATATTATTTAGATGTATTCTCACAAGTTTGGGAATTTCACTGTGGTGGTGCATCTGCACATATTTTATTACTCTCTGCTTTTCAGGCTGCACATATTATATGAATATGTTTTTTTTTATAATTTTCTTTTGCATGTAAGTCCATTAAAACAAAGTTACTTTTCATTAAAAATATAATTATTTTTATTAAAAATAGAATATTTTTTTGTCCACGTATGAGATAACAGTATAGTAAACGGTATGAGATAACAGTACAGCGGCATAATTGGAGCGATAAGCAGTGTCATTGAACAAGTCTATTAATATCTGAAAATTCAGTTGGTGACGTATGTATATTTTCATATCTTCATTTAATTTGGATTATATATAATGCTTTGCATAATGTCAATTGGCTTTTTTTTTAATTTATTTATTTTATTTAATCTCTACCTAATAAACCTTCTGGAGAAGCCCTACGTAAACACCTACAGAGGTGATTGATCCTGCCGCCTGCTGATCCCACCTGACTGCTTCTCCCTCAATCTCTACGGAAAATATACATATTGATGGGAAGGAGGGCATTGATTGATTGCCGAGATAGGTTTGACAGAGGACGACTACAGCCCACATCTTTCAAGAGAGGTGCTCCCACGGACGGGCTCTCGACCTCTTAGAAAAGACTACCGGAAAGAATGGCTATCGGCAGTTTCCCTATGGCGAAGCCCTTATGGACTAGTGCATTTCCCAGAGGTTTATAGCTGCATTGACCATAGCTTTCTGTCCTGAGTATGGGTTCACTGAGTAGTGGATAAATCAGTGGTCCTCTTGATTTTTCGTGCTCTCTCCCTTTGGTTCAAGGGTTAGGTACAATTATCACACACATTGCAGAACGCCTTTAAAATTTATCTTTATATTAAATATTTAAACTTTTCAGTTGAAACCATTCATCCATAAGGTGATTCTGTCGGTTTTTTTTTTTACTCAGCTTGGGCGCAGACACAAGGTTGCTGGATTGAAATGAAGTCCATCCGCGTTGCAGCTTTTTGGACTGTTCCAGGTTTTTTTTTTTTTAAACACTCTCTTGGGATATATATATATATATATATATATATATATATGCTTCTCAGTTTCTTTTGAATAGAAAGAAAAAAAAATACATTGCCGCGAATAGTAGTTAACAGTACTTTGAACTTCGGCGAATATTAGTATAGCATATATATATATATATATATTTTATAATATGTGTTTTTTTTTTGCCTGAAGGTCTCAGTGTTTGAGCCTTTGGCTCTGATACCATTCTGTAGTGCTCTGTCTATCGGGCAGAGCACTCAGTCCTATCCTTAACAGTGAAGAAAAATATCTATTTCAATTTTAGATTTTTCATTTAAATTTTTATGCAGTAAAGAGATAGTTCACCAGTAAAATACCTCGAATTAATTCTGCTCTTGAATCCTACTTCTTCTCCTTCTCCTGCTCCTGCTTCTGCCTTTCCCTCTCTTGCTCCTCAAGGAGCCTTATTTCCAGCTCTGATTTTCTACCCTGCCGACCAACAGGTTTGCTGGCCCTAGGAAACCGACGGGTTTCCTAGCCCCCAAGCCAATGTACCAATAAAATGAACAACAACCTCCCTCACTCAGATTGAAAATATGCCTGGAGTTAATCCCAAAAATTTCTCCCTTCTTCCTCTCTGTTATTTTCTCCAAATTTTTCCCCCGACCATCCTCCTCTGAAATCCCCAAAATCCG
>LPNX010552190.1:269385-285814 GCA_001517045.1 Pseudotsuga menziesii | reverse complement strand
ATATTATTAACCAACAATTAATTAATTGTAGTCTCATGATTAATTGCTCGGAATGATAGCTTTGTTTATTTTTAATTAAATAAAAGCACTTACATTAATATGGGGCATTACAAGGCCCTAACATGAGCCAATCCACCGGGCTATCACATGGAACCGGTGTTCTACACTTCTGTCCACAGAGTGCCTCAAAGGGAATCATCTTGGAGGATGTCTGATAACCATTGTTATACAAAAACTCTACGAGATGTAGGTAATCCTCCCACTTTGTGGGGTTGTTCATGACATACATACTAAGCATGTCCTCAACAATCTGGTTTACTCTTTCTATCTACCCATCTATCTGCAAGTGATATGCAGTGCTAAAGTTCAACTATGTCTCCAATCAAGAGAATAAAGATCTCCAAAAGTTTCTTATAAACTTAACATCTCGATCCGAGATTATTTCATTGGGTATCTCATGCAATCTAAATATCTCTTTCAAGAAGATATCATCAATGTTCACTTCCTTGTAGGTCAACTTCACAGGGAATGAAGTGTGCTACTTTCGAAAAATTGTCGATGACCCACAAAATAGAATCATTTTTATTCTTACTTTTCGGTAAACCGGTGATGAATTCCATCCTAATAACCTCCCTCTTCCATTCTAGAATGGGTAACAGCTGCAGCAATCCCAAATGATGTTGATGCTCATCTTTGACTAGCTAACATTCCTGACATTCTGCGATGAAAATCACAATGTTGGCATTTAACTTAGGCCATAAAAAGTGTCTCTTGATGACGGATATCATTTTTTGACATCCTGAGTGCTCGGAGGAGGGTTCCTGATGAAATTTCATGAGGATGTTAGACCAAAGGTCCCCTTCTTCTAGAACATACAAACGATTTTTGGACCATAGCAGTCCAACTTCATCTACCTTCTATTCTTTTTGTTGTTGAAACAACATGTCCTCCTAGACTGTCTTGAGGATTTCCACATAGAAGGGATCAACTCTGTTGGCCGCTCTAATCGTCTCATGCAAATTTGCATCGGTTGGACTCAAATTCAACTTGTATATCATATGATTTCTTCAGCTTAAAGCATTGGAAACCTTATTCTCTTTGCCCTTAATGTGATTTAGCTTGAAATGGTACTCACTAAGGAAATCCAACCACTTGGCTTGCCTTGCATTAAAATCTGGCTGATCGAATAAATATTTCAAACTCATGTTGTTTGTATTCAGAAGGAAATTTCTTCCCATGAGGTAGTGCCTCCACATATTCAAAGCATGGATTATGGTAGCTAACTCAATATTGTGTGTAGGGTAGTTTTGCTCATGCTCTTTTAACTTCCGTGAATCATAACAGATTTCATGATTGTTCTGTAAGAGGACTCCTTCTAGTCCTTCCTTGCTTGCATCCATGCAAACAATGAAATCCCCATCGGGATCTGCAATTTGTAGTACCCGTGCGGTCATCAAAAGCTGCTTAAGCTTTTGAAAACTTGCTTCGCACTTGTCAGCACAAAAGAAATTATTTTATTTCTTTTGGAAAGCGGTCATGGGGAAAGCAATCATCAAGATGTTCTCAATGAACTTTTGATTATATCCGGCTAATCCCAAAAAGGACCTAATGTCAGTGAGATTAGTAGGGGTAGGTCAATCCTTTATGGATTTAATATTTTTCGGGTCCACAGCTATCCCTGTCTCGGAGATAACATGACTTAAATACTATATCTGTTGTTTGTATAAATCACATTTACTAAACTTAGTGTAAAGCTGGTGTTGTCTCAACACGTGTAGTACTATGCAAAGGTGTTCTTCGTGTTCTTATTTATTCTTCAAATAAACTAGTATGTCATCTATGAATACCAAGAAAAAATTATCCATATACTTACCGAATATGTTGTTCATCATACACATAAAGTTCGCGGGTGTATTGGTCAACCCGAATGGCATCACTACAAACTCGTAGCACTCGTACCTTGTACGAAAGGAGGTTTTGTCAATATCCTCATCGTGAATCCATACCTGATGGTACCCGGATCGCAGGTTAATATTTGAAAATATTTTGGATCCTCCCACCTGATCGAGCAAGTCATTGATCCTAGGGCATGGATAACGGTTCTTGATAGTCATTTTTTTCAACTGATGGTAATCAATGCACATCTGCATCGTACCATTTTTATTCTTCACGAACAGTATCAGTGCTACCCAAGGGGACACACAAGGTTGAATATACCCTTTCTCTATCAACTCTTGCAGCTGAAGTTTGAGTTCCAACAATTCTGGTGCACTCATGCGGTAAGGGGTCTTGGAAGCTGGAACTGATTCTGGGGTCAGTTCGATGGAAAATTCTAGGTCTCGTTTCAGAGGTAATCCCGGTATGTCCTTGAAAAACACATCCTTGAATTCTTCAAGAACGAGGAATTCTCCTATGCTTTTAGACTCTATGTCTTGAATGTTTACTACAAACAACTTGCAGCCCTTTCTAACACATCTCTTTGCTTGTAAGGCAGACATTTTCCTTACAAAAACTTTCTTTGGAATTCCCTGAACCTTCACTTAGTTCCCTTGGCTATTAGTACACAAGATTGACTTGTGTAAGCAATCGAGCATGACATGGTTCTATTCCAGCCAGTCCATGCTGATAAGTATATCATACAATCCTAAATGTAGGATGTTTAGGTTTATTTTCATAGGAAAACCATTCAGGTTTACCTCACATTCTTTAACAATTTCTGAAACTTTCCATTTCGTACCTGTGGCTAAAGTAACCAGCTAGGGTTTATCATGTTTTACTTTGCATAGTTTGCATTCATCAACAATTTTAGGCGAAACATAGCTCCAACAAGCATCGGGATCAATAAGTATTGAAATATAAGTGTTCAAGATCTTACCTTCTATCTCAACCATTATATCTTGATTATCTACGTGTTGGTCATCCAATGCTGTATAAATCCACGGTGTTCCAACTATATCCTCAACAATTGGTTCTTCTTGTTAGCTGTCTAAGACCCCACTGGTCTTGTTCTTACAATATCGGGCATAATGAGGACTGTTGCATTTCTAGCACTTGATATCTAGTGGAGTAGCATTGGCTCCACTTGTTACTAGCTTGTTAACATTAGCAGCTGGTACATAAGGCTTCATACCAGATTTATTTAAGTTCTTGTTCGCTTGAAAGCTGCTATTTTTCTTTTTGTATTGTTGTGGGTTAGACCCAATTTTGCGGTTATCAACAAATTTCTTAGACTTGTCTTTGTTTCATTTCATATTCTTCTTCCTTAGTTGTCCATGCTCATAATAGAGCCTAGGTTTGTGCAGGGTGGTATCCAAGGTCTTATGCATGTCAAATTCAATCCTGTCGTGAAAGTTGGGAGGAAGACATCCTAGGAACTATTGGATCTTTATCTTTTCATCCTTAATGTATGGTAAATAATGCAACATATCTAGAAATCTGTTAATAAACACGTCCATAGTCATGGATCCCATGCATAGTCCGTGAAACTCTTTCACTTTCCTGTGGAAGCACCTTTTTGACGTATATTTCTCTTGAAAACATTTTCGGAAGGTATCCCAGCGTATTTCTCTTAGCTCATATTCCTTGGTGTGTTTTAAATCTCTCCACCATCTTGTTGACTTTCCATTCAAGTTATAGATGGAAAGATGAGCCTTCATCTCACTTGAGTAGTTATGAACCTGAAAATATTTGCTCATGCCCAACAACCATTCTTTAGCCTTCTCCCTAGTGTTTACTTCCCCTTCATAGGTCGAGGCTCTTATTTTTCTAAACTCCCCCCTAAAGACTATCATTGCTTATTTGTTTCTTTCTTCTGGGAGAAATAGAGTCATCACTCGAAGGACTGTCATGATCTACTTTTAGTGCTTTAGGGGTACATTCCTTTTTTTCTTCTTCTATGGGGCTACTGGCCAGTTTATGGTAAAGTTATCTTTTGGAGTTGTTTGTGGACTGACTAGGTTTAACCAGGGGGTTTCCTCTCGTCATATTTCTCAGTAATTCTTAATTTATAACTTGTTGTTATTTTCTTTCATTCAGACTCTCTTCTGTGAGACTTCGCAATTTTGCTTGAAGACTGTGTATAATGTTCAGAATATCAGAATTCAGATCCACCATGAGTTCTGCTTCTAGGTTGGGGGTGTTCATCCTTCATTTCCAGTTGTTATCTTCCTTAGTGTTCATAAACTGAACTGTTCAGTAAAAGTTTCGTGAAATTTCAAAAATTTTAAATAACGGGAAACCTTTTTGTTAGTAACAAATTTAATATCATACTTTATTTTCCTTGCAGGAAATGCTTGGTGTGCCCATAGGTATCTTAGTATTGAAACTAGGCTCTGATACCACTTGTAACGTCCCCAAAAATTGAAAATAAGTTTTTTCCATTATGCTTGTAAAAACTACCTATGCGGAACATTAATTGTCTTGCAGAAATAGATCATACACTACATGTACCACTGTTTAGTAGTAAGTTTTTCTTACGTTATGTGTTGTACTTTGTTGTGTATGTGTTAGTTACTTGTTCATTTCTGAGTAATTTTACTAGTTATTTTCAAAGTCCTGACTTCAATTTGTTTGTGGAAACAAAGTGGGTGGAGTGGCGAGACTCGTTCTCCCATTACGGTATGAGAGGTAACCTGTTTACTTGTATGCATGATTACTTAGTTCCTTTGGAACTAAGTCACGTTTTTCATTTTACTTGTAGTTTTACCTTGCGATGGGGACTTATTTAAAGAGCACTGCATATTTTGATATTTTCTATACTTACTGGTTGTTACTATGATTCATTACCGACTCATATTTATAGCAAGGTAAATACTATTTTCATTAAGTAGTTATCATAGCTAGATTACCTATGTGCTACTTATAATTCATTAGGTATTTATGTTTCATCTTTTATATCGTAGTATATTTACATTCTATGTTCATTTTATTAAAAGCATTAACATAACCTTTATTGATTACTTGGTAGGTTATAAATTTGGGCTAAAAAATGAGACCTTGATTTTATATATGATTATTATTTTACCATGGCATATTTCATATGCCATAGTTCTTAAGCTTAATGCTTATGGCATATGGTAAAGAAAGGTTCAAGGATTAAGTCTATGGTTATGCGATACCCATTATATATTATACTTGGTATTTCAAATTTAGGTTGGCATATATATTATATGGACTGTCATTATACTATACCATACATGATACCTTATGAACAAGCTTGGGGTGGCTAGTTTATAATATAAGGTTTGAATCTTTATACATTGGTGTTTATGGACTTGTAAGGGGATGGAGACCAACGTTAATGAGTCATTTACAAAATATAGGAATGTGGGTTTTAGTTTGGTAATGGACATCAGGCTGGTGCCATTAATGATCGTGGCAGACCCAACATAGGGTTTGGCTTCCACGATGGCTTGTTATTTCGCTTGGTTGTTTGGGGTTTGGTATGGGCATTGCGTAGGGGAAAATGGAGGAAATTTATGGACTTAACGAAGGTATGCTTCATTGGTTTTGTGAAATCATTTTATTTTTATCTCGTTGCTTCTAAACAGTCCATACTTCTCATCCCTTGTGTTGTTTGGTGGTTTGCGAGTGCCAGGGTCGTCAAAGAGTAGCGTGGCTCAACACTTGGTGACTGGTTCGTAGGTGATGCCAAGGTGTAAGGTAATCCTGTCAACAAGCCTATTCTTGTTATCTCTCATCCTGAATGAGTTTCGTCCTCATCGTTTGGTTTGGGGTTTCTTTGTGGGGTTTTGATGCGCCTTTGAGCCTATGTTAATAGACTTGGGTTTTTATATTTATTAAGGATTTTAAGTTCTGGAACGAATCTTAGTGCCCTTACAAGATCTGTGTAAATATTTATGTTATTGTAACCTGTAAATAAAATTGGGGCTTTAAGCCATGGGATGCACCATTCCTTGCAATGGTGCCATATCCCTTGGCACAACTATGTAAGCTTGACTTTGATGTTGGAAAATACTGTGTTTAAGAATTCGCAATGGTTATTATATTTACTGTGTGTATTAATCCTTTCTGCATTTTGTATTATTGTGTTGTATTGATTTAGAACTGGGGTTTATATGAGGCCTCTGCCTTCTTAGATGGTCTATGCAAAAGTGTTTTCATTTAGCGGTAATATTTGACAACATTTGGGTTGAGGCCTTGGCATGAGTAGCATGAGGCTTCCCTAAGTTTGTTGCAATAGCTCTAGATGGTTTCATTTTTCTTATTATTTTGTTGATTAGTATATAATGTGGATATGTGAAAGAGCCTTAGGTGCAAACCCATGATGGCCTTCATCACTGTAGACTGACTTTTAAGGGAGTGTGTGTTTGAATTAATTTGGCTGAGGCTGTGATTACAGCGCACAACATAGGTTAAGTCTTACGACTTAGGTGTAGCGTAAATGTTTGTTATTAAAAGTATTGGCGTTAATCACATAGCCTGCATACCCTCTGTGTATAGCGTGGACATGATGTATTGTAAACAAATACCCACATGGTTCAAATCCTTTTTGTGATTGATGTAACGCGTTGTAATTTTATATGGATATGAATTTGGGGCTTGGATGCCCACATGATTCAACTCCTATCCACCCTTCTAATTACTTGGGACTATGTAGAGATTTCGATATGGTTTATAAAATGGAAATGATTCTTGTATGAATTTATATTGGGGTTTTTAATATGATTCTTTCCTATTTATGTAGCGAATAGAAATGATAGTCTACAAGATTCATTCGTGTGGCCTTACGAAATTACTCAGTGCATTATTTAATGATTATGGTATTATTTTGGTTAATTATTTCACTGTGGTTGTGAGCGATAATTAAATGAGACTATTTGATTTTTATGGTATAATATTTGATTATGTGTATTTATATTATAATATTGTGGATTTAAAAATAGGAAAAGAGCTTTAATATTGGACCAAAGAATGGTCACGATACTTACTTTGTTCTTTATTTATGATGATATTAAATTTTAATGGAATGATTTAGTAGTTATCTTGTTCTTAAATATGTAGACCTTGGAAGGTCTTTACTAGTTTATTTATCTTAGGAATAATTTGTACTTAAATGATTAGATTCATAATACCATTCTATTTAATCTCTTATTTGCATATATATTTATATATACATATAATAGTTTTGTTTGTAGATAAGAACTTAGTTTATCTAGGTTGTAAGTTTGTACATATATACATATTTAAAACTTTCTTCTAAGATTAATCTATTTAAATCTAAAACATGCCTCTACTGACAAATGGAATATGTGAGTAGAGTATAAAGATCAAATAAACAAATAACAACAGATCTGAAATAAACTTAGTTTGCATTTAACCCAGTTTCATCAGTAAAACTAACACATAAATTAAAACTAGGGTGTAGAACCCTTGACGAACATTTGTAAATAAATTAAAATTGCAGCAGTAAACTTAATAAATAAACCCTAGATAAAGCTGGTATAGAAAATCGCTTATAGCCTAGGGTTAATATTTTAAAATGAAAACCCCAGCAGAATTAAATAGAGAAACATATACATAGTGTTAGGAAATGCAATGTAATAATTTATCTAACATAGCTAGCATTTATTCTAGGAAAATGGAATAGACAGTATAGGGCTTCATACATGTAACTTGAAGCTCTTTTAATGGCTCAAACTGCATACTCAAATAACCAGCATTAACAATTCAAGGCAGATCTAACCTCTATTTTTGATGACCAAATCATTTGGGAACTACCACGTTCCACCCAACCATGACTGAAAATCGTTCCTGGTTTTAATCTGGATCGCCCCGAGATGGACTCCAACAAGCAAGTAGCTTAGAGATCCTAAGGTAGGGTGTAATATCCTGAATTTTGGACCTAACACTTATAGGCATGTGCCTATTGATTATGATGATTGTCTTGATGTTTTATTTTTATATTGGGTTGAAGATCCCACTGAATATGAACATGATGATTTGTTTTATATATTGGGCATAATCCAATTATTGATGATATATGTATATGATTATTTGTGTTGGGTGTGGACCCTAAAGAACATGATTAATGGGATGTTTTGTGTTGAGTGAGGAGCTCTAGAGCACTTGAGTGATTGATGATTTTTGTTGAGCTAGAAGCTCTAGAGAACATGAGTACTTACCTTTGTGTTGAGCAAGGAGCTCTGGAATTGCACTGAATTGTAACTCCCTGTTAAAGAGGTGAGTATGGGCTCTGGTGAGTGCTAGGGGTTACTGAAAAGAATTTAATAACATCCGAGTGAAAACGACTCGAGAAAATTATTGATCTCCTAATACTTATTTACAACTAATTAAATGAAATTTTGAATTTTTGTATTCTCATCAAGTACTAAAGAGATACCATGTTATATGAGGGAAATATAATATGCAAGGATGTTTAGAGATGCCTAGCCTAGTAGACCTAAACCATCTACCTACTTGACCTTAATGAAGAAGTGCCATTAAGTCTAGGGATCATGGTATATGATGCCCAAAGACAAATGTTAACAAAGTGTTATATTATTATGTACTTTATACATGGTATGTATAAAGAATTAAATATATTAATAATATAAATAAATGAAAAAAAGAAGAGAAGCTCCATCAATTATTATTTATTATTAAATATTAATAAATAGTATAATGTCTATGAAAGTCAAACTAGGAACTAGTAGAAACTTTCTAAGTTAACATATTAATAATTAACGAAACTAATTGAAAAGGTTTAAATCAAGAAACCAAGGTTTATTGATTTAAATGTCCCTTTGACTGAAAAGTATGTCTATAAAGACTCAAGCCAAGGAAAGGTTTGGGGTTCTGAGATCCATGGGGAAGAATTATTATTCTGCCTATTTTGCTCTCAAGTGGTTTCTTGGAGAACGTTTTCCTGCAAGGAATAGGGAGAATTGATTCAGAACTAAATACTCGTTAGGAAAACCTACCTTAGGATCTCTAAGCTACTTGCATGTTGGAGTCCAGCTTGGGGGAATCCGGATTTAAATGAGGAATGGTTCCGATTCATGGTTGGGTGGAACGTGGTAGTTCCCAAGTGATTTATTCATCAAACAGAGGTTAGATCTTCATTGAATTGTTAATGTTGATTATTTGAGTGCGCAGGTTTAGCTATTATCATAGCTTCAATTTCAGGTATGAAGCCTAAGACAGTCTGCTATGCTATTTTCTAGATTAATTACTAGTTATGCTAGGTAAATGATTTCAATACATTTCCTAACCCTATGTGATTGATTTTATGATTAGAATCTACTAGGATTTGCATTTCATAAATATTAGCCTACAAATTTATCATATGCTATATATCACCAAGGTTTGTATCTTCAAGTTTGTTTGTGTGTTATTTCAATACTTGGATTATGCTTACTGTAAACTACGTTTTGATTTCCGGTGAAGTACATATTTTTTTCTTTAGGATTATAGTTTAGAAGTACAAGTTAACTATGTATATATATATATATATATATATATACAATCCTATAAATAGCATTATAAGCTAATCTACTAATTACATTTAAAATCAACTAAGGACAAATTATAAGTCAAACAAATTTAACAAATCATCAAAGACCTTTCAAGGTCTGTGTCCATAATACAAACTAAATACCATCACATTCCATTTAAAATAAGTATCATCACAAATATCCAAATAGAGAAGATATTGTGACCATCCATGTGGTCCAATACCAAATCTTTGTACCCTTATAAAATCCACCATCCAAATTGCCTAGTCAAGAATCACATCCATTCACATAACTCATGGCTATAAAAGAAATCCACATTGATATTTAATCTATCTTAATCACACATAACTAAACAACTAATAATTAAAACCCTTTTTATGCCAACAGAGGTCGCGACATCGAACCCATGCATGTTTAGACCCAAGGAAAAAGCAGCAATAATTACCATAGTATAATATATTAAACAGAAATCCAAATCGTATAACCATACTGGTGGTTCTTAAAACAAAGAAAAGCCATGACATGACGTAATGAATAGGAATTAGCCTTTTAAATAATCCATCGTTTATATCTCTACACAGGTCACGCTATACAACTATTGTATGTGGGCTGCAATTTATAAATACATCAAATGCCATCTTATAAACAATGCATGTGCTAACAGTGAGTTCGTAATTTCCTAGCTACAACATGACCTCAACCAATATCAATTAAAATATATATTACTTTAACTTTAAGCCTATGGTAAACGTTGGTCATCGTGGGTTTCCAACCCATGGTTTTCCACAATCCACTTCACATAAGAATCAATAACACTAAAATCAAATAACATACTAAGCTATCGTAGCACTAGGGGGAAGACTCATGCCAATTAGGGCATGGCCTTACCATGTTGTCAAGTAACTACAAGCTAAGTAACATCATTATACACTGAGCATTCGAGTAGGAAAATTCCTCTTATAAATACATGTTATAAATAAATACAACACACTAAACAAAAACACCGGATGGAATTTTATGCACAGTATATCGTAATAACAATGGAATTTATATTATAAAAACAATTTAAATATAATTACACCATGGTTACCAAGTCTACTACATAGTCGCCATTAAAGGCTGAGAACGAAGTTACACATGCATGCCAATGGGCTATAGCACCATTGCAAGAAATGGTGCAGCACTTGGCTAAAAGGCTCAAAACCCAAATTAACAATTTACATAAATGAAGGTAGAGTCTCCTAGAAGTCACAAGTCTCTTTCTATTCGTTGCTAATATCACAAGTATTTACAAACTCAAACATAAATGCATACACTGAGCCGAATGGCTTCAGGCTCGCTCCATGTATTAAAACCAAAGTCTATTTCTTTACAAGCTCGAAGATGAATTCAAATCAACACAGTAAACCACAAAACTAAACAATGAAGATACCACACAGACAGGCTGAGAGACAACAAGTGCAAGATTGTTGGTAAGGATTACCTTGCTTATCACTTACAGTCAAAACCTAACGGAGCTGGAGCCACGCTACTCATCATCCTTTGGCACCTACAACCAAACAAATAGAGCCTTGATCAGAAGTAAGAAAACGATTGGAGATTCAAAGTAAAACAAAATAGAAGGAAATAAAACTCCCAATCAAGGCTTACATTCCTGGTCTGAAGGTCGCCTCCATTAACCTTTGCGCAGTGCCAAGAGAAAACCCAAATGAAAAATGAATTTTCCAAACCATTGTGAGCCAAACCTAAGGGAAGGATGCCACAAAAACAAAGGTGCATTAATGGCAGCAGCTAGTTTCCACCACCAAATCCAAAACCCACTAGGCTATAGTTTGGTAACATCAATTTGGTATTGTCTCCACCCACCATGCAATCATTAAACCCCATCATACAAGCTCCAAACCATACATTATATCGCCACCCCAATCATATCACAACGTAACACATACAACATTATGTTATAGAAAAGTTTAATATATTGCAATGATAAGGTTTAGTGCATAGTATAGGCTTGGTAATGCGCTAACCATAAGTCAAGCCATAATATAGGTATTAAACGTAACATGCAGACCTTATGCTTTAAGAAATAACTTAATGCAATACAATTAAGACGTAAGCTTATAGTTAGTGAACATGGCACATGTAGTATTCCATGTTAAATATTTTAACCCTCATAAAATCAATGACTTGGTTTTGGAACCCATGAACATAACCTGCAGTAAGAGGCACATAAGAAATATTAATAAGATTTAATAAAATACACATAGAATGAAGTTAATACTCATATGTAAAATGATAAATTACAATTCCGTAATGAATCATAAGTAATGTACCGGAAATTTAGCAGTAAGAGATCAATTGACTAGAATGGTATTTTACATGGTTTAATTCTGAGTCGACAAGGAACCAAAGTTAACCAACAGTATGTTTTTTAAGATCAATACTTCCAGTACTCGTTAAAAAAGACCCTATCGCAAAGTATGAACTGCATGTGAAATAAAATAAGTGCGTGTGAGGACCCTGCAACAAATAATTAATCAAAATACACAATATAGCAGCAGAACTCAAAATCACTTTTATATTAATCGCAGGCCACTTCGAGGGGGCAACCTCCTTTGAGCAATCTCAATACAAAATAACTTCACGGTTCCTTCCTTGGCCTCAACACACACTTATATACTAAAAATAGGCGCCAATACTATGGGTCGAAACCATGGGCCAATATAAACTATGGATCAACAAATACTATAGGCAGCTTACAAAGCATATGCGCCCAACAACAATAACACAAACTATGGATCAACAATTACTATGGGACGACTTACAAAGCATATGCATCCAACAACAATATACTAACACGATAAAGAGAAGGATTGACATGGGTTCCTAACATCCCCTCCCCCTTAGAAAAATCTTTGTCCTCAAAGCTTTAGATGTGGAAATTGTCGCTGAATCTGAAGGAGTGGTTCCCACGTAGCATCCTTGGGCTGCATTCCGTGCCATTGAATTAAGACCTCTGTGATAGAGCGAGAGCAAAGCTTACGAGTGCACTTATTGAGGACAGCCTCCGGCTCCAAAAAGATGGATCCTTCATTATCCAGCTCTGGTAAAATAGTTTGGCCTTTGATGTTGGTGCCAAGAACTTTCTTCAGACAAGAGACATGAAATACTAAATGAATGTGGGAAGAAGGCGGAAGTTCCAATTTATAAGAAACAAACCCAATCTTCTGAAGAATCCTATATGGCCCATAGAACTTTGGAGCGAGCTTATGACGCCCTTTGAGTTTTAGTGAGGATTGCTTGTAAGGCTGGAGACGAAGAAAAACCATATCACCGGCTTCAAAAGTGCGCTTAGAATGGTGCTGATCAGCTTGTTGCTTCATGCGATTTCTTGCCATGTGAATATTTTCGTGCAAAATGCGAAGAACCTCATCGCGGTTTCAAAGGACCTCGTCAACTGCCTGAACTAGAGAATTGCTGGGGGTGTAAGGAAGAAGAACTAGCGGTGCCTGACCATAAACTGCTTCATATGGAGTCATTTTAGAGGCAGTGTGGTAAGAGGTATTGTACCACCATTCAGCGAGAGGGAGCCACTTTGCCCACTGATGTTGTTTGTCAAAGGAGAAGCAACGAATATAAGTTTCCAAGCATTTATTAATAATTTCAGTATGACCATCCGTTTGTGGGTGATAACCTGAACTCATCTTCAGTTTGGTGCCAGTGTGGTGAAAGAGTTCTGTCCAAAAATGACTGGTGAAAGTCGCATCACGATCCGAGACAATGGAAGAAGGCATTCCATGAAGACGAAAGATCTGGTCCAGGAAAATTTGAGCAATGGAGGAGGCTGTATAGGGATGGCTGAGAGCACAACAATGACTATATTTGGAGAGGCGATCAAGCACAACCAAAATCACAGTCTTCCCTCCAGATTTAGGGAGCCCTTCAATGAAATCCATAGAAATATCTATCCATATCTGGGTAGGTATGGGAAAGGGTTCGAGCAATCCCGGAAGGGGTGTTGTTTCACCCTTATTGCACTGGCAGGTATCACATTCAACCACCATCTGTTGAATTGTCCTTTTCATGCCCTGCCAAAAGAAGTTCCGTCGTGCCCGTTCATACGTTTTGAGAAAACCAGAGTGCCGAGATGACGAAGAAGCATGGAGTTCACAGAAGATAGCTTGTTGAAGAGCTGTGTTCTGGGGAAGCACCAGATGACCCTTGTATCTCAGTGAAGCACCATCCTAAGAGTAATGTGGGACAACAAAAGGGTTGTTGTCCAAGCATTGGATGATTTGAGATAATGAAGAGTCATTGACATAACCCTGTTGAACCAATTGCAACCAATTTGGAACAGGCATAGAAATAGCAGAAAGAGAACCTTGGTCATCAAATGTGCGAGAAAGGGTATCCGCCACAATATTGTCCTTACCCTTCTTATAAGTGATCTCATAGTCATAACCCATGATTTTGCTAACCCATTTCTGTTGTGCTGTGGAGGATACACGCTATTCTAGGAAATATTTCAGACTCTGGTGATCAGTCTTGATGCATAAATGATTCCCTAAGAGGTAGGGTCGCCACTTTTGTATTGCATGAAAAATAGCCATCTTTCCTTCTCATATGTAGAGGCAGCTAAATTCTTACCAGAAAGGGCTTTGCTGGTGAACGCAATGGGGTGTTCATCTTGAAGGAGAACAGCACCAAGTCCATTGCTGCAAGCATCACTCTCAATAGTGAAGGGCTTGGAAAAATCGGGCATAGCTAGAACAGGTGTAATACACATAGCTTGTTTCAGCTTGTCAAAAAGCATCGTTTTTCAATAGAGCAGTTAATGGAGCTGCAATCTTCCCATATTCCTTGAAAAACTTGCAGTAGTAGCCAGTCAACCCCAAAAAACCACGAAGGCTCTTGAGTGTCTTAGGAGGCGGCCAATTGTTCATTGCAGCGATTTTGGCAGGATCCACATGAACCCCTTGTGCTGAGATAATGTGCCCAAGATACTCAACTTCCTTTTGGCCAAAAAAAAATTTAGAATTTTTGGCATGGAGATGATGATCAGATAAAAGTTGCATTACAAGAGCCAGATGCTGGAGATGTTCAGCCCATGTTTTACTGTAGATGCGGATATCATTAAAAAATACCAGAATGAATTTCCGCAAATAGGGTCGGAATATTTTATTCATCAAGGCCTGGAATGTGGAAGAAGCATTAGTGAGACCAAAGGGCATGACCAAAAACTCATAGTGGCCATCATGTGTGTGGAAAGATATTTTAGGGATATCATCCTCATGAACCCGAATTTGATGATACCCAGAGCGAAGATCCAACTTGGAGAAAAATTGAGCACCATGAAGCTCAACAAGAAGCTCATCAACAATAGGAATTGGAAACTTATCCTTGATGGTGAGGTGATTAAGTGCTCGAAAGTCAATGCAGAGGCGCCATGACCCATATTTTTTGCGGACAAGAAGAACTAGTGAAGAAAAGGAACTTGTGCTTGGGCGAATAATACCTTGCTTCAGTAAGTCCCTAACGAGGAGTTCAATCTCTATTTTTTGGTGAAATGGGTAGCGATAGGGCCTGATGTTGGGAGGAATGCTTCTAGGAAGGAGATGAATACGATGGTCCTCTGGTTGTGAAGGTGGAAGTCCCACTGGTTCAGTAAAAACACCTGTATATCAATCCAGAATTGGTTGGAGATCCAAAGGAGTAGTGGGGGCCGTTGATGGTTGCATTTGAATGGAATGGAGCTGAGCGATGACACCATGGGAACTCTTCTTAAGGATTTTTTCCATGCGATGTGAACTGATGATGCTGAGAGACCCTGGTTGTAATCCTTTCAATGTGTGTTTGTGTCCATCAGGGGAGAACTGCATCCAAAGTTCAGCAAAATCCCATAATATTGGGCCAAGTGTGCGCAGCCATTGAGCACCCAAAACCACATCACATCCGCCTAAAGTCAAGGCAAACATGTCAGAGCGGAGGTTATAATCTCCCATAGAGATATGCACATTAAGACACTTCCCTTTGCAAGGTAAGGTGCCCCCATTGGCAACCATGACTTCAAAGTTGGAGCAAGGATGGCTAAAACAATCAGCTTGTTTGGCGATCCGAGGGTCAATGAAATTATGAGTGCTACCAAAATCAATGAGTATTGTAAGAGGAAGCTTTTGAAGTAACCGTGTACCTGCATTGTTTGGGGGGAAATGACTCCAGCTAAAGCATGGAGGGATATCTTGGGCTGGTCGTGCTGAGATGGAGGGTCAGTAGGCGGCTCCTGAATGTCAACTGGAGCATCCATTGTATCGGGAGCTTCTTCACCAATTTTAGAGGTAGGTGGAGAATCCACATCCAAGAGATAGAGCTTTTGTTGAACACATTGATGTCCCCAAGTGAATTTCTCATCACAATTATAACAAAGCCCTTTTTCTCTGTGTGCTTGCATCTCTGTTTCAGACAAATGCTTGATTGGAGGTGAGCGAGGAGCTGGCGGAATGGGAGGTCATTGAGAACCCATATTTCGGAAGGGAACAAAAGAGGATTTGGAGCGCTGTTGGGCTGCCATTTTGTCTTCTGCCAACTTAGCCAACCCCAGGGCTTCCATCATTATGTTGGGACTGAACATTTTGACCTCAGAGCGAATTGCATCCTTTAGACCACTGATAAAACAACTTCGGTAGAAGTCATCAGGTAATCCTTCAGTGTGATTAGCTAGTTTCTCAAATTCAGTTTGATACTCTTTCACAGTGCCAATTTGGCGAAGTTTAGTGAGAGCTCCCATGAAGTCATCAAAAGCACTAGGACCAAATCGTTGCAAAAGGAGCTGGCAAAAATCAGGCCATTTTGGCTCTTCATGAGCCTTAATGTACCAACGATACCATTGAAGAGCGTCCTGTTCCAAATGAAAGGAGGCAAGTGGAACTTTGTTGACATCAAAAGTATTATGAACA
>LPNX010552190.1:249540-269138 GCA_001517045.1 Pseudotsuga menziesii | reverse complement strand
ACTGTCGAAAGGACAGGGAAGCAAAAAATGGGGATTTTAGGAGCGGGGTGAAAGAATGAGAAAATTTGGTAGAGAGGGACAAAGAAGCAGAAGGAGGAAAGGAATACGGTGGAAAAATTTGAAGGCGTTTGGGTGAAAATCGAAGGAGTTATGGAAAACCCTAAAAATAGATAAATGTGGGATTTCGGGTCCTGTGAAGTGGAATTTGGGATAGGGTCTTCAGAAATGAAATATGCATAATGGAATTGTAGAGGTGTCAGTGAAGTTTCAGGGATAACAGAGTTGAAACCAAGGAGATATGGCCCAAAAACAGATTTTTAGTTTATTTTATTTTATTTTATTTTTTATTTTTAATTTTTTTAGGAAGGGATCTGCAACGGCACAAAAGTGATCGGAAACAGTGGAATCTGCAACGGTGTGGAAGTGATCGGTAACAAATGGATCTGTAACGGCGCGGAACTGACCAGCAACAGTTCTGGACAGAGGAAATCTGCGATTGTGCAACTGAAAATAGATATGGACCCCAGGTATGTGTGGCTTCCTATCGGTTCAAGGGATTCACTCAGCCACCAATGTTGCTTGATGGCTTGCATATTGGGGCAGTACCCCTCACTCCAGAGGTCAGGTAAAACTGATAACTGCTTGGCCACAAACGACAGCTCTTGGTTTACCTCACGGGTGGGAACTAGTCAATCAGGTAGGGGTCATTGCCCTTTTCACTGGCAGGTCCTCTCAATGGGCCAGCTACTTCGAGGTTCCTGTGGTACTCCTCACAATGAGTTTTAGGTCTTATTCCCAAGTACTTCCCACAGTTAAGCGGATAGGGATTATTCCCAGATCCGAACCTGCAACATAAGCGAAAAAAAAAAATTGGGCAGAAATTTCACCCAACGAGCCCAAGAAAGTGCTCTGATACCAGATGTGAGGACCCTATAGCAAATAATTAATCAAAATACACGATATAGCAGCAGAACTCAAAATCACTTTTATATTAATCGCAGGCCACTTCGAGGGGACAACCTCCTTTGAGCAAGCTCAATACAAAATAACTTCACGGTGCCTTCCTTGGCCTCAACACACACTTATATACTAAAAATAGGCGCTAATACTATGGGTCGAAACCATGGGCCAATATAAACTATGGATCAACAAATACTACAGGCGCCTTACAAAGCATATGCGCCCAACAACAATAACACAAACTATGGATCAACAATTACTATGGAACGACTTACAAAGCATATGCGTCCAACAACAATATACTAACACGGTAAAGAGAAGGATTGACATGGGTTCCTAATAGTGCGTTAGTTCAAAGAACTAAGTAAGCATGCGATCAAGTAAACACCTTTACCTCTCAAACCGTCATGGGAGAACGAGTCCCACCACCCCACCCACTTTGTTTCTACAAACAAAGCTAAGTTAGGACTTTATAATTAACAAGTGCAACTATGCAGAAAGGATGAAGCATATAAATCCAATGATGACACATAAGAGACAAAAGTATAAACATAATACTAAGCATTAAACAATAGTATGACATCATAAGTAAAATACATTAAAATTAATGACTGAAAGTAAAAGATAGAATGTAAGAACAACTTATGAATAAGCAGTGGCACATGAAGTGTACGATAGAGTTCTTCAAGTGAATAACATTTCATCTAGGTAGTTTTTACTAGCCTATAATTTTTATTTTATTTTTTATTTTTGGGGACATTACAAGTGGTATGAGAGCCTAGTTTCAATACTAAGAGACCTATGGGCGCACCAAGCTATCACCATAGAGAAAATAAAGTATAATATGAAGTTTTGGTTTGTAACAGAAAATTTTCCTATTATTTAACATTTTTGCAGTTATAGGAATATGTACAACACTGTTCAGTTTATGAATACTGAAGAAGAAAACAATCGGTAGGGAAAGATGACCACCCCCACTCCGGAAGTGGAGCTGCTGGTAGAGCTAAAATCTGATGTTTTGAAAACTTTACAAAGTCTTCAAGATGAATTGAAAAGTTTCAGAGAAGACATCCTGAACAAAAGGAAGGAGCAGCAAGCTATAAATGAATCCTTACTAAGAAATATGATGGAAGGAATCCTGCAAGGTAAACCTACTTAGTCCACCAAAAGATCCAAAAGAGAACCACACCATAAACAGGACAACATCCCAAGAGGATAAGAAAAGGAATGTACCCCTGAAGCAACTAAAGGATACCATCACAGTCCATCTAGTGGTGAATAGCTTTCTCCATGGAGAAAGAAGCAAAGGAGTGATGACAGCCTTCAGGGGGGGTTTCAAAAAATAAGAGCCCCAACCTATGAAGGTGAAGTAAACACTGGGGAAAAGGTTGAAGAATGGTTGCTGGGTATGAGTAAGTATTTCCAAGTTTGTAACTATTCAAGTGAGATGAAGGCTAGGATTGTCATCTATAACTTAAAATGGTAAGAAAACAAGATGGTGGAGGGATTTAAAACACACCAAGAAAGATGAGCTGCTGGAAATATGCTGGGATACTGTCGAAAATATTTTCCAAGAAAAAATACATGTCGGAAAGGTTCTTTGACTGAAAAAGTGAAAGATTTTCATGAACTATGCAAGGGATCCATGACTATGGACGCGTTTATTAACAGATTTCTAGATCTTTTGCATTATGTACCGTACATCAAAGAAGAAAAAGTAAAGATCCAACAGTTCCTAGGATGTCTTCCTCCTATTTTTCGGGATGAGATTGAATTTGACATGCCTAAGACTTTGGATACCACACTACACAAATCTAGGCTATGTTATGAGCATGGACAGCTGAAGCAGGAGAGGTTGAACAAAAACTGAGACAAGTCTAAGAACTTCTCTGATAACCAAAAAACCAAGGTCCAACCCATAGCCATACAAAAAGCAAAATAACAGCTTTCAAGCGAACAATAATTTTAATAGATCTGGCACAAAGCCTTGTGTACCAGCTGCTAATGTTAACAAACTAGTAGCAAGTGGAGCCAATGCTATCTCACTACAGATCAAGTGTTGGAAATGCAATGAGCCTCATTATGCTTGAGATTGTAAGAACAAGACCGGTGGCGTCTTGCACAACTTACAAGAAGAACCAACTGTCGAGGGAACAGCTCGAACACCCTAGATCTATGGAGCATTTGATGGCCGACAGACAGATCATTAAGCTACGATTATTGAGATAGAAGGTAAGATCTTGAACACTTTTGTTTCAATACTTATTCATCACAGTGCTTGTTGAAGCTATGTTGCACCTAAAAATTTTTATATATACAAACTCGGAAAAATTAGGCATGATAAACCTTGGATGGTTCAGTTAGCCGCCGATACAAAACAGAAAGTTTTAGAAATTGTTAAAGAATGTGAGGTAAACCTGAATGGTTTTCTTATGAAAGTGAACCTAAACATCCTACCTTTAGGATCATATGATGTACTTATCGACATGGACTAGTTGGAACAAAACCACATCATGATTGATTGTTTGCACAAGTCTATCTTATGTACTAATAGTGTAGGGAACCAAGTGAAGGTTCAAGTAATTCCAAAGAAAGTTTATGTAAGACAAATATATGCCTTACAAGCAAAGAAATGTGTTAGGAAAGGCTGCAAGTTGTTTGCAGTAAACATCTGAGACATAGAGTCTAATAGGGAACAACACATAGAAGACTTCCCCGTTCTTGAAGAATTCAAGGATGTGTTTCCTAAGGAAATCCGCAGAGTACCTTCGAAACGAGACCTAGAATTTTCCATTGAACTGACCCTAGCATCAATTCCAGCCTCCAAAGCCCCTTATTGCATGAGTGCACCTGAGTTGGTGGAACTCAAGCTACAGTTGCAAAAGTTGATAGAGAAAGGGTATATCTGACCCATTGTTCTCCCTTAGGGAGAACCAATATTGTTCATAAAGAAGAAATATGATATGATACATATGTGCATCGATTACCGTCAGTTGATCAAAATGACTATCAAGAACCACTACCCACTCCCCAGGATTGATGACTTGTTCGATCAGGTGGGTGGTGCCAGAATATTTTCAAAGATTAACCTATGATCTGGGTACCATCATGTATGGATTCACAACGAGGATATTCACAAAACCTCCTTTCGTAAAAGGTATAGGCACTATGAGTTTGTAGTGATTCCGTTTGGGTTGAACAATGCACCCATGAAATTTATGTGCATGACGAACAACATATTTAGTAGGTATATAGACAAGTTTGTCTTAGTATTTATAGAAGACATACTGGTTTATTCAAATAATAAAGAATAACATGAAGAACACCTTCGCATAGTACTACAAGTGTTGAGAGAACACGAGCTTTACGCTAAGTTTATGAAATACAATTTTTATAAACCGCAGATATAGTATCTAGGTCACATTATCTCTGAGACAGGGATATCTATGGACCCTAAAAATATTAAAGCCATAAAGGATTGGCCTACCCCTACTAGTATCACTGACATTAGGTCATTGTTGGGATTAACCGGATATTATCGAAATTTCATTGATAACTTCTCGAGAATTGGTTGCTCCATGACTTATTTGTAGAAGAAATAAAGTAATTCCTTATCGACCGCTATGCGTGAAGAAATATTTCAAAAGCTTAAGCAACTTTTGATGACCGCACCGGTGTTATGAATTGTGTATCGTGATGGGGATTTTGTTGTTTGCATGGATGCAAGAAAGGAAGGACTTGTAGGAGTCCTCTTGCAGAATGATCACACGTCTGTTATGAATCACGAAAGTTAAAAAAGCATGAGATAAATTACCCTACGCATGACCTTGCATTGGCGGCCATCATCCATGCTTTGAGGATGTGGAGGAACTACCTCATGGGAAGGAAGTTCCTTCCGAGGACAAACAATATGAGTCTAAAGTATTTATTTGATCAATTGGATCTAAATTCAAGATAAGCCAGATGGTTGGCTTTCCTCAGCGAGTACCACTTCGAGCTAAAGCATAATAAGGGAAAAGAGAATAAGGTTGCTAATGCTTTGAGTCGATGAACTCATATGATTTATGAGGTGAATTTAAGTAAAACCGATGCAGATTTGCATGAGAGGATTAGAGCAGCCAACGGAATTTACCCCTTATATGTGGAAATCCTCAATAAATTCGAAGAGGATAGGTTATTTCAACAACAAAAATAACACAAGGTAGACGAATCCGAACTGCTATGGTCCAAAGATAGCTTGTATGTTCCAGAAGGAGGGGGACCTTCAGTCCAGCATCCTCATGGAATTTCATAGGAAACCCTACTTAGGGCACCCGAGATATCAAAAGATGATATCCACTGTCAAGAGATGTTTTTTCTGGCCCAAGTTAAAGGCCGACATTGCAATGTTTATTGCGAAATGTCAGGAATGTCAGCTAGTCAAAGCTGAGCATCAACATCCTGCAAGATTGTTGCATTCATTACCCATTCTGGAATGGAAGTGCGAGGTCATTAGTATGGAATTTATCATTGGTTTACCAAAGAGTAAGAAGAAAAATGATTATATTTTTGTGGTAATCAACAAGTTGTCAAAAGAAGCACACTTCAATCTTGTAAATTCAACCTACAAGGCCGTGAACATTGTTGATATCTTCTTAAAATAGATATTTAGATTGCATGGGATACCCAAGGAAATTATCTTGGATCGAGATGTTAAGTTTACATGAAACTTTTGGAGATCTCTATTCTCCAGATTAGAGACGCATTTGAACTTTAGCACTTTATATCACCTGTAGACAGATGGGCAGATAGAAAGAGTAAACCAAATTTTTGAGGAAATGCTCCAAATGTATCTCATGAAGAATCCCATGAAGTGGGAGGATTACCTACACCTTGCAGAGTTTGCATATAACAATGGTTATCATACTTCCACCAAGATGAGTCCCTTTGAGGTACTCTATGGACGGAAGTGTAGAAAATCAGTTACTTCAGATAGCCCGGTGGATTGGCTCATGTTAGGGCCTGATTTGTTGATGGAATAGAAACAATTGGTTACCAAGGTCTAGGTGAACCTTAAATAAGCACAAGACTGACAGAAAAGCCATGCGGATCAGAAAAGAAAAGATAAGGACTTTCAAATAGGATATCATGTTTACTTGAAAGTAAAAGCCAAATGAAGCTCATTGAGCTTGGCTAGGTGCGGTAATTTAGCACTTAGATTTTGTAGACCTTTTGAAATATTGGCCAAGAAAGGGCCAGTGGCTTATGAACTAGCATTTCCCGCAAACGTAAGAGTCCATAATGTTTTCCATGCATCCTTTTTAAAGAAATATGTTTATGATAATTGGTTTCTATTACAGGTGGAACCTAAAGGGGAGTTTGCCCCTGAACCTACTCATATACTGAACAAGAGAGAAGTGCAGTTTCAGAAGTGCACTGTGGTCTGATTGAAAGTGTAATGGAAGCACTTTGAGGATGATGAGGGTACCTGGGAGAACAAGGCCACCATGAGAAAGGCTTACCCTGCCTTGTTTCATGATATCGTTCTTAGTCCCTAGAACACCAGGGATGGTGTTGTTCTAAGCGAGGAGGGATGTAATATCCCGAATTTTGGACCAAACACTTATAGGCATGTGCCTATTTATTATGATGATTATCTTGATGTTTTATTTTTATATTGCATCGAAGACCCCACTGCATATGAACATGATGTTTTGTTTATATATTGGGTAGAAGCCAATTATTGATGATATATGTATATGCTTTTTTTTGTTGGGTGTGGACCCTGAAGCACATGATTGATGAGATGTTTTGTGTTGAGCGAGGAGCTCTAGAGCACTTGAGTGATTGAAGATTTTTTTTGAGATAGAAGCTTTGGAGCATAGGAGTACTTACCCTTTTGTTGAGCGGGAAGCTCTGAAACACATGAAAACATAATTAGATGTGTTGGGCATAATCCCTCAAGCCTTCTATGTTGATGTTGAGCATAAGCTCTGGAGCATCAAATCCTTGACCATTGTATCCAGTGTGTCATACAAGTACATCCTAGCACTATTGTTGAGTGGGGAGCTCTGGAATTGAGTTGAATTGTAACTCCCCATTAAAGTGTTGAGTATGGTCTCTGGTAAGCACTAGGGGTTACTAAAAAGAATTTAATAACTTCTGAGTGAAAATGACTTGAGAAAAATATTGATCTCATCATACTTATTTATAAGTCATTAAATGAAATTTTGAATTTATGTATTCTCATCAAGTACTGAAGAGCTACTATGGTATACGAGGAAAATCCAACATGCAAGGATGTTTAGAGTTTCCTAGCCTAGTAGACCTAAACCATCTACCTAATTGACCTTAATGAAGAAGTGTCATTAAGTCTAGGGATCATGGTATATGATGCCCAAAGACAAATGTTAACAAAGTGCTATATTATTATGTACTTTATATATCGTATGTATAAATAATTAAATATATTAATAATATAAATAAATGAAAGAAAGAAGAGAAGCTCTATCAATTATTATTTAGTATTAAAAATTAATAAATAGTATAATGTCTTTGAAAGTCCAACTAGGAACTAGTAAAAATTTCCTAAGTTAAAATATTAATAATTACCCAAAGTAATTGAAAATGGTTAAATCAAGAAACCAAGGTTTCTTAATTTAACTGTCCCTTTGACTGAAAAGTCTGTCTATAAAAACTCAAGTAAAGGAAAGGCTTGGGGTTCTGAGATCCATGGGGAAGAATTAGTATTCTTCCTATTTTGCTCTTAAGTGATTTCCTGGAGAAATTTTTCCTGCAAGGAGAAAGGAGAATTGATTCAGAACTGAATACGAGTTAGGAAACCCTACCTTAGGAGCTCTAAGCTACTTGCATGTTGGAGACCAGCTCATGGGGATCCGTATTGTTGCAGCTGCAATTGTTTTCCCCAAATTTCTTGAATTTTGGTCCCCTCCTCATGATTTAGCGTTGTTTTTAATCGTTTTGGTCATGCTTTAATTTTGAATGATTTGTTGAAGATTAAATCTCATCCTATTTTCAGAAGCTGCTTATGTTTTGAGAATTGTGTGGGTCACCGAGTCTGAGTTTTGTTTTGCTAGTCGATCAGATCAGTTTCTCTTCAAAAGGCCTATATTTCGGAAGTAAAACGGTCTGTTGACTGTCGCCGAATTTAAAGTTGTTCCAAACACTTAATATTTTTCGTAGAACGGGCATCAAATTATGTTTGATCGGAGGTTGTTGTATTTTTTTTTCCACCGTTGTGGCTCTGGAAGCGGCTAAGCACACGAAGTGTAAAGTGCTCCTCCCGCTGATGCATGTCGCATGTCCAAAGTCTTTTCTCTTCCACCGTTGCGGCTCCCAAAGCAACTAAGCACCCGAACTCAATGTCTTTCTGAGTTTCGATCGAGAGCTTTCCAGCCCACAACTTAGGTCTTAACTCTTCCGATGTCGATGTGCTTAAGAGTTTTCGCAATGCCCTTCACCTTTAAAGACCCGCTTATGCGACTACGAATAAGTCTACCTAGCCAATGTGAGAATTCTAAGCCACTGATGAGTGTTTATTTCCTTTCATTGGTGATTCCTTCAAACCCTTAGGTGGGCGAGATAGTGGTGTCAGCGCTTGTAAAAAATCCTCATAACCATGATGCAGTACATGGATTTTCTTGCTACTTATCCATTTTGGTTGATAATGTAATGTAGTTGATTTTCTTGAAAATGTTGTCCCAATGAATAGTTGTTGTCGTTTAATTGCAGGAGTGGTCAAGATATTGTTCAGACTACCGCGGCATGAAGGTATAAGGATCTCAAGGGGGACAAGCAAATGAGAAGGAAAATCTAATAGCGACAAAGGAGCAAGCCTGAAGGGTCTGTCAGTTACTCAGCAAATCATGAGTCCGCACAGAAAAGATAAAAAATAAGGAGATGAAGCGTTTTGGAGGACTTAAAGGTCACACGCTGAGGGAAGCCCAAGCGGTCTACTGTTTAGTTTAAATATTGAAAAGTTAGAATTGAGAGGGGTTTTTTCCCTCTCAAAAACTTGTAAAATATTGCTTGTAAGAGGAACTATTTCGTTTTACAAACTAGAGACTGCAAATTTTGCTTGTTGGAGAAAGTGCTATGTGGAATGTATCAATGTGATTAAATGAGCAATGTTAAATGTGAACTATTTCGTTTTCAACTGTGTCTCATTAGCTATAAGAGCATTCTAATTTTCCTGAACCTATGTTCTTGTCTGAATGTTCTTCAGCACCTTTACGATGTTTTTTCCACTATGAGTAATGGGAGTTTTAACTGTTGATGAGCTATCTTATCATATATACGTTTATTCATGTTTATCTGTTTGGTTATAAGAACAACTATCTGTGATTTGCCATAACACATGGACAATGGTGCATTACTCATGAATTAATATCCAGCTCTCTAGAGATTAGTTTAGTTAGTATTTATTTTCTTGCATATATGTGATTTGGATGCTTGTGAGTTCTAAGACGAGAGGTAAGAACCCACGCATCACATTGTGACTACTCTTTGCATCTTTATCACCCTGCATTGTTAATTAGGCACATGAATCTCATAACTTAAGTAAAAAAATACAAAAATATGCACGGTGAACCGGGCCGCAACCGGTAAACCCTTTGTTTTTGTTACTTGACCTATGGTAGCCGGACCGCAAACCGGATGGATTCCCTACACCAAACAGTCACGGGCTAGTTGGGAACGTTGACTTGGGAGAATCCCTTGCTGTTGTTTCCTGCGAATTTCCAGGCCTCAACACGTATTTAAACAAGGAACGGTTCCGGGTCATGGTTGGGTGGAACATGGTAGTTCCCAAGTGATTTGGTCATCAAACAGAGGTCAGATTTGCATTGAATTTTTAATGCTCGTTATTTGAGTGTGTAGGTTTAGCTATTATCATAGATTCAATTTCAGGTATGAATCCCTAGACTGCTATGCTATTTTCTAGATTAATTATTGGTTATGCTAGATAAATTATTTCAATACATTTCCTAACCTTGTGTGATTGATTTTCTGATTAGAATATGCTAGGGTTTGCATTTCTTAAATATTAACCTTAACCTACAAATTTTATCATATGTTGTTTATCACCAAGGTTTGTACCTTCAAGTTTGTTTGTGTGTTATTTCAATCCATGGATGATGCTTACTATAAACTAGGTTTTGTTTTTAGGTTAAGTATATATTTTNAACAATCCTATAAATAGTGTTATAAGACAATCTACTAATTAGATTTAAAATCAACTAAGGATAGATTATAAATCAAACAAATTTAACAAATAAACAAAGACCTTTCTCCATAATACAAACTAAATACTATCACATTCCATTAAAAATAAGTATAATCATAAATATCTGAACAGAGAAGATATCATGCCCATCCTTGTGGTCCAATACCAAATCTCTATACAATTATAAAATCCACCATCCAAATCATTTCATCAAGAATCACATCCATTCACATAACTCATGGCTATAAAAGAAATCCACATTGCTACTTAATCTATATTAATCACATATCATTAAACAACTAATAATTAAAACCCTTTTTATGCCAATAGAGGTCGCGACATCAAACCCATGCATGTTGAGACCCAAGGAAAAAGCAGTAATAACAACCATAGTATAATATCTTAAACAAAAATCCAAATTGTGTAACCATATTGCTGGTTCTTAAAACAAAGAAAATCCATGACATGACATAATGAATAGGAATCAACCTTTTAAATAGTCCATCTTTTATATCTCTACATAGGCCACACTATACGGCTAATGTATGCAGGCTGCAATTTATAAATACATCAAATTCCATGTAATAAACAATGCATACGGTAACAGTGAGGTCGTAATACCCTAGCTACAACACGGCCTCGGCCAAGATCAATTTAAATATACAGTACTTTAACTTTAATCCTACAGTAAGTGTTGGTCATCGTGGGTTTCCAACCCATGGTTTTCCACAGTCCACTTCACATAAAAATCGATAACATTAAAATAAAACAACATACTAAGATATCACAGCGATAGGGGGAAGACTCATGCCAATTACGGCATGGCCTTACCACGCTATGAAGTAACTACAAGCTAAGTAACATCATTATACACAAAGCATTTGAGCAGGTGAATGCTTCTTATAAATACATGTTCTAAATAAATACAGGACACTAAACAAAAGCGAATGAGGGAATTGTATGCACAGTATATTGTCATAACAATGGAATTTATATAAAAACAGTTTAAATATAATTACACCATGGTTACCAATTCTGCTACACAGTCGTCATGAAAGGATGAGAACGAAGTTACACAGGCATGTCAATGGGCTATAGCACCATTTTAAGTAATGGTTCTACCCATGGCTAAAAGGCCCAAACCCCAAATTAACGATTTACATAAATGAAAGCAAAGTCTGCTAGAAGTCACAAGTCTCTTTCTATTCGTTGCTAACATCACAAGTAATTACAAACCCAAACATAAACGCATACATAGAGTCAAATGGATTAAGACTCACTCCATGTCTTAAAAGCCTTAATACTTTTAAAACCCAAGTCTATTTCTTTACAATACAGAAGGTGAATTCAAATCAACACAGTAAACCCCAAAACCAACAACGAAGAAACCATGCAAACAGGTTGAGAGATAACAAGTGCAAGCTTATTGGCAAGGCTTACCTTGATTATCACTTATGGTCAAAACTCTACGGAGCTAGAACCACGTTGCTCATCATCCTTCGTCAACTACAACAAAACAAACAAATCCTTGATCAGAAGTAAGACAACGATTGGAGCCTCAAAGTAAAACGAAATAGGAGGCAGGAAAACTCCCAAGCAAGGCTTACCTTCCTCGTTTTAAGGTTTCCTCGATTAACCTCTGTGCAGAGCCAAGAGAAACCCCGAATGACAAATAAATTTCCCAAACCATCGTGAGACAAACCTAAGGGAAGGCTGTCATGAAAACCAAGGTGCATTATTGGCACCAGCTAGTTTCCACCACCAAAACCAAGACCCACTAGGACATAGTTTGGTAACATCAATTTGGTATCATCTCCACCCACCATGCAATCGTTAAACCCCATCATACAAGCTCCAAACCATACGTTATATAGCCACCCCAATCATATCACAACATAACACATACAACGTTTATGTTATAGCAAAGTTTAATATATTGCAATGATAAGGTTTAGTGCATAGTACACGCTTGGTAATGAGCTAACCATAAGTCAAGACATAATATAGCTATTAAACATAACATGTAAACATTAGGCTTTAAGCCATAACTTAATACAATACAATTAAGCCTTAAGCTTATGCTTAGTGAACATGGCATATGTAATATGCCATGTTAAATATTTTAACCCTCATAAAATCAATGGCCTCATTATGAAAGCCACGAACATAACCCGCAGTAAGAGGCACATAAGAAATATTAATAATATTTAATAAAATACACATAGAACGATGTTAATACTAATATGTAAAATGATAAATTACAATTCCGTAATGAAGCATAAGTAATGTACATGAAATTTAGCAGTAAGAGCTAAATTGACGAGAATGGTATTTTACCTAGTATAATTCTGAGCCTATAAGGAACCAAAGTCAACCAACAATATGTTCTTTAAAATCAAGACTTCCAGTACTCGTTAAACAAGACCTCGTCACAAATTCTGAACTACATGTGAAATAAAATAGGTTCCTTAGTTCAAAGAACTAAGTAATCATGTGAACAAGTAAACACCTTTTACCTCTCAAACCGTCATGGGAGAATGAGTCCCTCCAATCTGTCCACTTTGTTTCCACAAACAAAGTTAAATTAGGACTTTATAATTAACAAGTGTGACTATGCAGAAAGGACGAAGCATATAAATCTGGTGACAACAGATAAGCGACAAAAGTATAAACATAATACTAAGCAGTAAACAACAGTACAACATCATAAGTAAAATACATTAAAATTAATGACTGAAAGTAAAAGGCAGAACGTAAGAACAACTTATGAATAAATAGTGGTACATGAAGTGTACCATAGAGTTCCGCAAGTGAATAATGTTTAGTCTAGGTAATTTTTTACTAGCCTATAATTTTATTTTATTTTCAATTTTTGGGGACATTACATAGGGTTTCCTATCTGGTATATGAGGTTTGGATCTGTTCTCCTTTTTCCTTCTAGGAAAATTTTATGCAAGAATTCTCTTGATAGAAAAACAGGAAAAAAATGACTCCTCCAAATGATAGATCAGAACCCCAAGCCTTTCCTTGGATTGAGTCTTTAAAGACAGAATTTTAAGTCAAAGAGATAGTTCAATGAAGAAACCTTGGTTTCTTGATTTAAACCTTTTCAATTACTTTGGGTAATTTTTAATATTTAAACTTAGGAACTTCCAACTTGTTCCTAATTAGAATTTTGTAGGTTTTGGACTATTTATTATCTTTACATCATAAATAATAATTGATAGAGCTTTTATTTCTTTCTTTTATCATTAATATTATTATTATATTTATTCTTTATACATCTCATCTATAACATACATAATAATATAACACTTGTTAACATTTGTCTTTGGGCATCATATACCATGATCCGTGGACTTAATGACACTTCTTCATTAATGTCAAGATAGGTAAAAGCTTAGTTCTACTTGGCTAGGAAACTCTAAACATCCTTGCATGTTGGATTTTCCTTGTATAATGTGGTAGCTCTTTAGTACTTGATGAGAATACAGAAATTCAAAATTTCATTTAATCACTTATAAATAAGTGTGATGAGATGAATAATTTTCTTGAGTCGTTTTCAGTTGGACTTTTATTAATTTTTTTTAGCAACCCCTAGCGCTTACTAGAGCTCATACTCAATGCTTTAACATGGATTTACTTGACTTAGTGCAATTCCAGAGCTCTGTGCTCACACTAATGCTAGGATGTACTTGTACAATACACCTAAGGATACAATAGCCAAGGATCCGATGCTCGAGAGCTTATGATCAACAGCAATATGGAAGGATCCACGGCTTATGCCCAACACTTCGAATTATCTTTTCATGTGTTCCAAAGTTTTTCGCTCAACACAAAGGTAAGTACTCATGTGCTCTAGAGTTCTTCTCAGCACATATCATCAATCACTCATATGCTTCAGGGTCCACGCCCAACACATACATACATACATACATGCATACATACATACATACATACATATATATATATATATATATATATATATATATATATCACATCAATAATTGCCTTACTTCCAATATACAAAACAAATCATCAATGTTCACATGCAGTGGACCCAATATATATAAAAATAAAACATCAAGATAATCATCATAATCAATAGGCACATGCTTGTTAGGTCTAAAATTCTACATATTACAATAATACATGCTTTCAATTATTTTGTTTCATCTCCATGTTGGGAGCTTCAACATTAAGAATCTGGATTAGACATAGGCTTATCCAACACCTACTTTCACACCAATTTCCAATTTAGCCATGGAAATTCTTGTTTTTTTAAGTTTAAGTTTAAAATTATAAATTTTGATTGGGATTTTTCTGAAAATTGCAAATGTATTTTTGGAACTGTATAATTTTAGTCAACTCCATAAAAATAACTTTGAACGATTTACCAACTTCCTTACAACAATTAATCAACTCTCTTGTTTGTTTTATTCTAGCATACACAAAGAACATTGAGGTTATCAAATCTATAACAATTAAATTTCAAATTTTTTTTTAGAGTCTATTGGGTTGGAATTGATCTAATGATATGTTTATTATATAGATCTCAATCCTGGAAATGAAAAGTTCCCATAATAAAATCTATATTTTAAAATATATAAAGTACACAATTTCATGTTAGGTTTAGATCAGTCTCTAGATTCAATTTGATTTGGTAAATCAATGAATGTTTGTCATTATTGCTTTATATAGGAGTGTAATAGTAGTTTGTTATAGAATTGATCTTCCATGAAGTAACCCGGTTGTTCTTGGTGTTAGGGAAGGGTAACGGAGTAAGCTATGCAAATCCTCGGGTAGATAGCTTACCTCAAATTAATCAGCCCCTGACAGAGGAATGATTGTTGTTGCAGGTTCATTGCTGACAATTGGATCTCAATATTTTGAGATCCAACCACTAAGAATGAGCCTATAGCAACAATTATTGCTTTACCACAAACTAGTCAATGATAGCTGCAATGAACCCCGTCTCTATGATTGATCAGTATAAGCCCCAACCAAAACACTCTAAGCAACAGGAATCGGGTAGACCAATTCTGGTCTAAATCTTAATATGTAGTGTTTAGATGGCAATTTTAAAGATATGAATAGTTTCAAAACCAAGGATTTCGTCTATAACAGTCAAATAGCAATATATAACAGTCAAATATAATTGCTGAAATAATAAAATAGTAAAATTAAGAGTTTTCATCTAACAATTTTACCCGTTTTGATCCAAAAACAGCTTGGAAAAGCCGGGCGTTTTAATTGTCTTCTATCCTACTCGGTCTAGGATCAGTCCAATGAACACAGTAAACGCTCCAGCCTCCAATTAAATAAATGCAATCTACACCAGTCGACAACGATCACTCAACCGACCGAACATGTTTTAACAAGTGGTTGTATAAGCAACTCCACAGGCCAACTGTATTACAACAAATTTGTAGGGTTAACTGCACAGGTGTACTCTTCACTAAAGTGGATGCGATACCCATGGAGAACTAAAACTGTTATATATATCAGAAATCTCCATGGGACTAGTAGATCTGTTCATACAAGGCGCTGAACCTGGAAAAATACCAAAAAAGTTTCGATCGCGCCAAAAGAGCTAGGGCACACGACGGTCGAACTCAACAAATAATAACTAGGTCGCTGCAATTCACCACTCTTAAGCCCATAAACCAACTCAGCTCAATACATCTCAGCGAACCCACTAGCTACAATGTAACGCATTTCACCCTACAAAATCCTGATCAATAACAACGTATCAGCTCTGATAGCATGTTGGAACATGCCAAAAAACAACATATTGTGAAAACAGATTTTCGAAAAGCAGTGGTGGTGTAAACAATTAGCAAAGCTCCATGAGGGCGATCAATATGTAACATGCTTACTGTTATTTAATGCTGCCACCATAGCATTGTGGTCTATTGGATCAAAACTTGTTTACGATTCAATGGTTCACAATGCTACAGCTACATCATTAAGCATAGTATGTAATTTATTTATGGCTATGTCGGAGTATGATAGGCCAATCAAAAAGACCATCTCTATAAATTTTGGTAGATGACCACACCTTTCATGTATGAGACAACACACCCATAACTGTCCATAATGTTGGAGCCACAACATTAAATAACCCATAACATGTAATTTATTTATGGCCATGTGGAAATATAATAGACTAATCAAAAAGACCATCTATATAAGTTTTGAAGTTTTGATAGATACCAAACCTTGCATGTACGACACAACACACCAATAACTGTCCATAAAAAGTAGATTTGAAAAGGATGATGTGGACATAGTAAACTCCATTTCTAATCGGTTGGTGGACTCCCTTAACCGTCGACTACATTAGGACAAGGTTAGGAAAAGAACGGTCAATTCCAACATGAAGATTGCCATTTGGTTTTTTGTAGCAGAATGTGATATTGATTTTTGTACCTAGAGAAGGGAGCTGTTTTTAGTCAAGTATGGGCTAGATACTGTCAAGTTAAAAAAACATTATGTTAACCAACATAAAAATAAAAAAAAATTATATTGTGGATTCATATATTTATATAGTGTAAACAAAAAATAATATAGAGAAAAATATGTAGCCTAATTTGACATATAATAAAAACACAATAATAAAACTAAATGAAAAGTAATTAAAAGATCAATGTTAAATCCATATTTACCAAACACTAAAGGCATCAAAAGTTTAAGATAAAAATATCTTACACCTAACAAAATTAGATCCCTTTGGATGCTTTATATATCTAAGTCTAAGATATATCTATGCTGGTGGTCTTTTGTAGCAAAATGTAACATTGATTTTGGGAAAGAAAACCTATTTGAAAAAAAGAAGAATATTGAAATGATTTTCACAAGATTAATCTGAAATAAAAAGAAGAAAACATAAACAATTCTAATTGAAGACAAGATTTACTATTTTGCTAAAATTTTAGTTGTGTCTATATACACAAAATAAAAGTTACAATATTATATATATATACACAAAATAAAAGTTAATATATATATATATATATATATATATATATATATTTATTATAGATCTCAATTGAAAATTTTAAAATCTATTTATAAATCTATTTAATTAATAACAATAAAATATAAAATATTATCATAGGTATAACAAGTGGCAATAGAATGTTGTAGGGTTCAAATCCCTGCTAGCCGGTGCACCGAAGGATATAGTAAATCCTCAGCTAGCGGGTGAATCATCCGCTAGTCAGTACAGAGTATCCTGTTAATGTACATGCATGTAGCTTTCATAAAACATGATCTGATAAATATTATTTTGAAAAAGCTTCCCAGTTTTGTTTAGAAAGCTAACCCTGAAATTTTTGGAATTTTTGCTCAATGCCCGGTTCAATGTATAATCTTAAAATAAATATAAACATAAAATGGTTCAATGTATAATCTAAAAAAATAATCATAAAAATGTAATTTTTGACCTTCTCAAGGCGAGCATCTAAATACCGAGTGCCATCAGGAATGCAAGTACAATCAACTATTGGTGGACAAGCCACCGATACTACTTGTCTCTCTGCAATTAGAATCTGGCAGTGTTTGATAGCAGTTGACTGATCCCGGAACTTGGAATACAGTTCCACTGGACTTGTTAGAGAAGTCCAATCTAATCGGTTGTGTGGTGATCTTTCATAATGGATGCCCAGCCTTCCATCACGCAGAGTTACGGACACAAGATGCCATCCGTCGTCGCCATTGCCGGGCTTGTACTCAACAACACCGCTCCAGCTCCTTTCAAACTCTTCATGTTGATTCTGAAAGGTTGAAGTAACAAGAACAAAGATAGATTGCTTGCAGTTGCAATGGCACTCTTCTTCTATCATATGATAGCGATGGATCGGTGATGCAATCCGGGCAGATCGGAATAATAGCTAATAGAAGGGCGATGTATAGTTTGCTGCTGTGGAGAAGCTTTTGTAATAGAAACTTTGAGTTCAAATGCCGTGAATATTTTCGGTGCAACTTGGCGGGCCGATCCTGCTATTCTATCCCCAGAATTAATTAAGGCCAGCAAATTCAGTTATTCTATCCCCGGAATTAAGGGTAGCCCATAGGCTTTCCTGGAATGGATACGGGTATATGCGGCCCTAGGCACCATCCAATGTTGTGATTATAATCTATTTAAATATTTAAATATTAAAAAGATATTCTACTAAAATTTAAATCTTATATATAATAAATAAATATAAATATGATTAATTTTTGTAATGCTGTATTTTAAAACTTGGACTATTTCAAATGGAATTGGAGGATTTTCGCATGATGATGTAATTGATGGACACGATCTGTCTTAAATATGATTAAGGTGAAGGTAATGGATGGATATGGTTAGTTAAATAATATAATAAAAGTAATATATGAATGTTACTAGTTTTAAATATGATTAAGGTAATGGATGGTTATAAATAAATATGAATATTATTAGTTTTAAATATAAAGTAATGAATGGTTATAAAGAAAATATAATATGATTTGTCTTAAACATGATTAAGATAATAGATGATTATAAACTTGAATAGATCTATTTTAAACACTGATGTATCAACACCGTGAGGTGTACATTTTCTTTCCATTTGGATCTTTCTCTGTATTTGATAGATATGAATTTAAAATCAATTTATGCTAGTTTATTTTGTTTTAATATTTAAGTTGATATGTAATTTATATTTTTTATTTATGTCCGCTATCATAAGGTGACAAGATCTCCCAGATATTAGTTTGGAGAGCACCTCGCTTCTCTCTTGCAATAAATATGAATATGTATCCTCTTAAATATAATGAAGGTAATTAAATATAATGAGGATAATGGATGGTTATAAAGAAAAATATAATATGATTTGTCTTAAATATTATTAATATAATGGATAGTTATAAATAAATATGAATATAGTTTGATAATGGATTATTATTATAAAGTACACATATCTTCTCTATTGGACTGTAAAATGCACCTCTTCGATGTAAAGGTAATAAACAAGCATAAATAAATATAAATATGGTTCATCTTAAATATTATAATATGATCTGTCATTAAATACATATGAATAGTGTTCTTCTTAAATACGAGGGTAATTGATGACTATACAGAAATATAATATAATTTGTCTTAAATATGACAAAGGTAAGGGATGGTTATAAATAAATATGAATAGTGTCATTCTTAAATACGAGGGTAATGGATGGAAATAAAGAAATATAATATAATTTGTCTTAAATGTGATTAAGCTACTGGATGGTTATAAATAGCGATAAATACGATTGGCTATAAATATGGCTAATGAATGGTTATAAAGAAAATATAATATAATTTGTCTTAAGATAATAGATGATTATAAATAAATATGAATACGGATGCTCTTAAATATATGAATATCTGGTAAATACGAATTAC
>LPNX010552190.1:211573-249468 GCA_001517045.1 Pseudotsuga menziesii | reverse complement strand
TTTGACAACTTCTTAGTTGTTTTTTTGTAAAATGGACAATGAAGGCCATCTACGAATTGTGAATAAAGTATTTACGAATTTTTTCCTTGGAAAAAAAAAAATATTGAGAGTAATGGATGGTTATAAAGAAAAATATAATATGATTTGTGTTAAATATTATTAGCATGATGAATAGTTATAAATAAATACGAATATGGTTGGTCTTAAATATGAAGATAATGGATGGTTATAAAGAAAAATAATATGATTTGTCTTCTATATAAGACACTTAATGGATGGAAATAAATAAATGCAAATATGTTTGGTCTTAAATATGATGAGGACAATGGATAGTTAGAAAGAGATATAATATCATTTGTAATAAATATGAATAAAAAATGGATAGTTATAAATAAATATGAATAAGGTTTTTTATACTAGGGTAATGGATAATTATTAAGAAATATAATATAATTTGTCTTAATAATCTAAAAAGTAATGGATAGTTATAAATAAATATGTATGATTAGTTTTCAATATACAAATAATAAATATGAACATAATTCGTATTAAATATGGGTTATTAATTTATGTACAAAGATTAAGGATCCAAATGTCTCCATTATGATTCCTATTAAATATTAAGAATCCAAATGCTCCAATTATAATTCCTCTTAACTATGAATATGGCTAGTTTTAATACGATGAAGGTAATGGTAATGGATTGTTATAAATAAATATGAATATGATTCATTTTAAATATGACATGGTAATGGATGATTATAAATAATAAGTGTGAATATGATTTTTCTTGAATATGGGTAACGGTAACGGGTGATTCATGACCACCATACTAAATAATAAGTATGAATATAATTCCTCTTAAATATGGGTAAAATATGAGTAAGGGGTTGTTATAAATAAATATGATTAGGGTAAATGATGGTTATAAATAAATAGGGATATGAATTTTTTTAAGACAAATTTCTCACATGGAAGAACCTAAGTAAATGTGGATTTTATGGTCTTGGTATATGTGGATTATGTATGGAGGTAGAGGAAGATTCATCTATTTTTTTTTTCAAATGTAGTTTTTTCAAAAAAAAAAATTGGGAAGAAGTAAACATGTTATTGAAAATAAATGAAAACTAGCAGGGCCAAAATGTACAGGACTCCTTAAAAGATTGGTTCAATAGGAAGGTTAAAATTAAATAATTTTCTCTCTTTATAATATGGAACATTTGGAAATATCTCAATATGTATATATTTGAAGGTATCAAGACTCATTTTTCATAATTCGACATTAAAGTCACTTGTGTTCTTAAAGACTACTTTAAAGAAAATGATCCCACGTTTCCTCGATGCTTGATTATCCCTCTCTTTAATGATTCTATTTCCATTGTATTTTTTATGGGAAAGAATTTAATGGTATATGTGGAGTTGGGATGTTATTAAAAATTGAAGAAAAACAAAACATTTTACTACAAATGGGAGTAAGAGTTGGAAGTAATACGAAGACTAAAATGTTAGCCGTTTGGGGATTTCTATTGTTTGAAAAATACAGGGGTCTCCTACATTTACGAGTTCTAGGTGACTCAATAGTTGTAATTAATTGGGCTAATGGAAAGGATAAGATAATGACTCTTCAATTAGAGCAATGGAAACATAGAGTGTTGTCTCTTATGAAGTGGTTCTCTTCATTATATTTTTCTCATATTTATAGGGATCTAAATAGTGAAGTTGATTACCTTTCAAAGTTCTTTGTTTCCCAAATGGATGATGTGGTTGTGGATAGGGGTATTTGTTGCTTCTTCTAGTTTAAATTGACTCAATTTTGAAAAATGGATGGGATTTCACTCAGTACGGCCTTTGGTTCATGTATGCATCATGTTTTTTCTTTAAAGTAAGTTTTTTCAAATATTTTGTTCTAAAGGAGGTATGCTCGAGGCTTTTATTTCTCTAGTTATGTATGTATGGAAGCCATAGAAATATCAGGAATGTTTTTTGGTTTTGGAAATTTTCTAAAGAACTATTTTTTAATTAGTATATATGTTACATTGATTCCCAATTTTGGATGAATAGAAAGATACATTTTTTTTATCTTAAAGAAATATGGATATGATTCATCTTAAATAATATGAAGCGGGTGCCTATAAATCAAATTTATTAATTGAACAAGATGATTTTCATCAATTGTTTTATATAAGGTGTTGTATTTTTCAACAAATCCTATATATTGGGTGGTTGGGAGCATTCGTTGTGATACTCCCCGCACAAGTTCAAATCAATCTCGTGACATGTTATGATGGACATTGGGGATACCTCGATTCTTTGTTGAATAGAAAGTATATGTTCTTTCCATGGATATAGCCCATGAAATCGATGAACCAAAATAAACAAAAAAAAATGAAGAGGGCCCCAGTCTAAGTCCTATCGTCTGCACGTGCAAATAATTAGTGGAAATCTACAACTGATATAAATCCTTTAGTGAGTCTCTACCAACAATACAGGTGAAACAAAATGGAACATCATATTTTTCAGCAAAGCAATTAATAAGGAAAGGAAAGATAGTGGATGGCCTGAAAAAGTACAAGGGTTAGGATCTATCCTATGTGGTATTGAAGGAATCTGATAGATGTGATATATCTACTCGGCCTAATGGATAGTCATGTGACATTCCATTTGTCAATAAATTTCATAATGATTAGGGATATCAGCAAGTTATTGTTCATGTGCTTCAACCTATGGAAGGAAATTGTAACCTGGAGTCGAAGTTCAACACTTTGGGTGAGGTTTTGTTAGATCTAGGGTTACATAAATGAGTTGATTGGTGGTGTAAATTCCCATATTGTAAAGAGAACTAGAATATGGTAGAATATAGTTATAAAATATCGTGGAGGATTTATTTCATTAGTGGTGGGAAACGACATTCAAGTGGAACATATCACATTTCTAGCTAGTAAAATATTTGTTGGGAATTTTCTTGGGCACAAAATGAACTTGGGTAGCCTGAATAAATGGATTCAATTACTATGGACTCGGTTTTTGGGGTATGGTCCAACCTTGCCCCTTTAGGTGAATGGTTGGATTGAACTCATATTTTGGATATATGAGGATGCCTCCATTGTGTTGAGGGTCCATTTATTCTGTGGAAATGTTTTTCTTTTTCTCTCAAAACCTGGTTAAAATTTCTCAATGTACCAATGGAGTTGTAGACTAACCATCCTCTAAGAGACATTGGTGATGCTTTAAGGAATTTCATCATGGCTTGGTCGGTATCCCACATACTGGTTGAAGTTGATTTTAGTTTGGAATTATTTGAATCCATGGATATTGGTAGGAAATTCTTGGCATACTCATATTTAGATCATGTTAAGTTCCCTTTCTAGTGTTCTGACTTCCATATTCATGGACACATTATGAAATACTACTCTAGTCCATTCCAAAAGAAAATTTAATGGAAAGAGGTGATAAAATGTTTATTTGATACCAATGAGGTGAGTTATCCCAAATATTATGACAAGAAATGGTATGATAGAAGGAAAAATAATGTAGGAACGAGGAGAAAAAACAAAAGAATCTCAATTCCCAAATGTTGATAACCCTTCATTGTGGTTCCCAACATTCCACCTCTCCGTTAATGAATGGTATGGAACTAACAGATTCAATCTAGCGTGGCTAAACAAATCAAACCCAAAAATAAAATTATAAATATAGAACTACAAGAATAGGCCAATCCTGCAACAAGGAAAAAAGAAAACAATGAGATACTATGTTTCTGATTTAACACCTTCAACCTGCCAAAATTATGTTCAGTCTTTTCCTTGAACTTGACATTACACAAGATTTATATGACTTGATCATGGGTAAATGAATTTATATTCTTTTTATTTTTGGGAAGATACAATTAATAAAGGAAAAATGATGATATTCCACGAAAGGAAACTCATGAAGAAAAAATAGTCATTACCATCATGTCAGTATCTTGTTCTTTATTCCAAATCAGATGACAAACATTCACTAGTATTCTAAATCATATATTTGGACAAGGATAAAACTCCAGGATTGTTATATATTTAGGAAACTATTTCCATGGTCTCAACTCTACTTTGGATATCATATTCCATAGAGAAACAATTTCTCATCTACCAGAATTAGAATTTCTTGTAGCACATCAACGAAAATTTAATACTGGAGCACTACCATTTTCCTCCAACTAAACACATTGATTTCTCTTTCAGTGTAGAGGGAAATTTTATCATTAACGTCTCCCTTCAATGCTTCATATTTAAATTCTATTAACCAAATCCAAAACTATCTATATGAACTGAATTATCCTTCACTTACTCCCTTATGGAAACCACCCATAATGCAATAATGCTTGTTTCAACCTAATCTCTATTTCCCGATGTAATTTCTCTCAAAAATGTAATTCCAAGATCTCACTATTTTGCAATGATTTGGTCATCATTTATTACTAGGTTATATTTCATTTCTATCACCTAGATGCATCTTTATCACATCCCATTCTTTAACACATTCTATAAATGCACCCTCTGTCTCCTTAGATTGTTTTTATTAAAACTCTTCCTTTAGAATTAATTCTCATCCATACCTTCTTTATAGGATCCAACTACATAAAATCTATATACGCTTAACACAATTATACACATATTCATAAGCAAACTATCAATTATTATATATCCAATAACACATGAATATAAAACCCATTTACACAATAACTTACATGGAAACTCTACCTTTTCCATCAATAATCTATGTAATGGTAGAACGATTGTATGCATACTAAGTAAAAGATATGGATCAAAGGAAATGATGATTGAAAGGATAGAGTATTGAATAACATGTATAGGTTGTGGCAGATCTTTGATTTGTTGTTGTTTTTTATATAGTTCAATTCATTAACTGAATCAAGGTTCCCTACATATAAGAGACGTCCAAATTTCTATGTGAAATCCAAACCTAATGTAAAGCACATTGTTATGTTTTGTATTCAAATAGTGACAAAGGATCACTAAAATAATAACACACACAACATAACAAAAGAGAACACAAATATTTATCATGGGAAATCCTCACGGGGAAGAAAACCCTACAAATTTTCCTCTATATAGAATTCACCCAAGTATAGTGTAAGATCCAAATAACAATACTAGATTGTTTCCTCTCATCTAGATGGATTGTTTATTCTCTCTCTAGCGTAAATGCATGAATTCTATGTGTTTCAAAATGAGTGAGACGCCTCCTCTATTTATATTTATCAATGGAGAATCCTAACAATACAACATGGTAGAATTCTCCTCCCAATCAGTACTGAATTGCCTTGGGAGACTCAAAAATACATTTTAATAGTACTTTTGTGGGTACTACTGATCCGACTTACAATGGAGGTTTTACCTCAATACTTTACATGAACAATTGCATCAATAACATCCCTAGTCAAAGGGACAACATCTACAAAGAGGTAATAACGATAATACTAAATATAATATACTCCACAGTTACATTTATTTAACAATCCTTCTTAACAAGGAAGGTATTCTATAACACAACGATACATCTGTACAACTGACTGGTAAGTCTATCCGTCATAGAAAATTTTCACAACTATATCAATATTGTAATTGTCCATGGAATATCTCCATCACTGAGAATCACGTCATGAACAAATTCGTACGAGAATCATATATCGACACATCATAACAAGGATCACATCTCGCTGCATCATCAGAAGCATGACATCACATATCGTCACATCATCACGAACATCACATCTCCTTGCATCATCACAAGGATCACATCTTGTCACATCATCACAAGCATCACATCTCATCACATCACCATGAGAATCACATATCGTTCCATCATCGTGAGCATCACATCTCATTGCATCATCGCGAGCATCACATCTTGTCACATCATCATGAGTATCATATTTCATTGCATCATCACAAACATTACATCTTGTCGCATCATCATGAGTACCACATCTCATTACATCATCCCGAGATTCACATCTCTTCTCATCACATCACATCACCTGTAATGAACACAATATCACAACTTAATTTGAAATCACCCACAACATCAAAAGATGTCGAATCTTTTGCAAATAAAAGCAGGACCAAAACATCTTCAAATGAATACCAGACTACAATATCTGCAAATGAATGCCAAACCAAAACGTCCACAAATGAATGTCAGACAATAATGTTTCCAAATTAATGTTGAAACACAACGTCCATAAATGAATTTTGGACCACAACTTATGCAAATGAATGCTAGAACACAACATCCATGAATAAATGTAGAACCACAACATTTGCAAATGAATGCCAAACCAGAATGTCCACAAATGAATGCAATACCTCATCTTATTGGTATAGTCCTATTGGAAGATATGAATGACCTTCCTAGGATATTTCTTGTGAGGATTCCACCAACCATGTTGATATCTACCCTTAGTGATACAACCAATCATATTGGGATCCATCCTTGGTGATGTCACCAACCATATTTATATCTACCCATGAAGATACAACCAGGATCTCTATGATATGATTATATCATTCGGGTTCATCATTCTCTTCATATATATGAAGGAAAATTCTATACTTGCATACCATTACCATATCATACACTTATCATCACTCCCTCTTACCATGGAGGTCCTTTTGGACTACACCAAGTTTATCTCTAAAAGATTCAAACTTCACATGAGACAAAGGCTTAGTTAACACATCCACAACTTGTTCCTCTGTACGAACATAATAGATCTTTATGGCTATTCTCTGCACCATATATTGCATGTAATGATACTTTATCTCTATGTTCTTTGACTTATCATGGAACACTAGGTTTTTTGTTAACTTGATACAACTCTGGTTGTCACAATAAATACCAGCTGCATCCATTTTTGTATCAAACTATCCTATCAATAATTTGTGAAGCCATAATGCATCACTACATGTTGAACATGCTGCAATGTATTTATCCCCTATTGTACTAAGCGCAACACTAGTTGGATTTCTAGTATCCCATGAGATCACACATAATCCCAAACTTAAACAACATCCTCAAATTCTCTTCCCATTTTCAGCACTTCCTTCCGAGTCTGAATCAGTGTAACTGCACAATATAAGCTCACTATCAGCTGCATATGTGAGGTCAAAATCCAATGTACCCTTTAGGTACATCATCACATGTTTTGTTTCAACTATGTGAACATGCATGGGCTCTACAATATACTGACTTAATTTGTTCACGACAAAACCTATATCTATTCTTGTATTTACCAAATACGTTAATGAACTAATAATATGTTTATATAGTGTGACATCTATTCTTTCTGAGTATTTATCAAAGCTTCAGGTTTGTCACCATCGAAGTATTCATTTCCTTACAATCCAACATCCCCAATCTCTTTAGGATCCTAACTACATATTTTCCTTGGTTTAGGAATATTTCATCTGGTAACTGCAATACTTTAAGGCCTAGGAAGTGATCATGGGGGATTCACTCAATGAATATCTAACATAGCACATTCAATTGTGGAATATGAAACAATACCCCTAATTTCAGTAAATATTAGAAAATTCCTTTCAAAATCATTTTTTAACCCCCTCCCAATATGCCTTCCCAATTTAAAAAAACCCTTATTTTCAATATATATTGTATGTATCCATTTTTTCATTTACATTTTTTACACCCCTTTATATTTCTACCAGGTATATTGACATGATACCCCTCTTATGACCCCACATTCATTCCATAATGCACCTTGCTTCTTTCGATGTATATTGTGGATGCAAATTACTTCACCCACGATCCAATTACTTGAAACTGCATATCATTATGATTTGTGGCATCTAATGGTTTAATGAAGAGATCGGAGATCACTTCTTGTATGTCACTAGAGCCAATGCACATAATACAAAATTTAGATTCAATGTTGTAGGCCCCGAGTTATTGACTGAGCCTCTTATGGGTTGGCTATACAAGCCCCAAGGCCTATAGCAAGCATTAGAAGGCTGACTAAGACTGCCAAGGCCTGTAATAGGCACTAGTGGCTAGGTATCCAAGTCCATAAGACCCAATGAGGGCTTATAACAAAAATTTGGAGGCTTAGATCCTCTAAATAAACCATGGGAATCATGGAATACTTGTTGTTCATTATCATACCTATGCAACATGGAGAGTCCTCCTAAAACTCTAAATAGACACGATGGCTGCATAGCTATAATGTTACAAGAAAGTCTCCCATTTCCCCGTCAAATGCCCCTTAACTTACTCACAAATGACATGGGAAATGTTGGACCCTTCTCCCTAAGAGAATAATTCTTCTATCTCAAAATGGGCCTCCTAAGGAAAATTAATAAAATAATAGTTAAATAATAAAATAATATTTATTAATTTTGGAGGAAGAAAAGAAAAACTACTTTTTTATTCGTATTTTCGACATATCTCCCTGTGTTTTTACTCAAATTTCTATTGGGATATCTCATTGGATGTGGAATTAAATTATGCATCCAATGAGTACCCACTTGGCATACTTTTGACGGGCCCTACTACCCACTAAAAAAAAAATACTTGAAAAATGTGATGATGATGTCATCATCATGTTTTTTTAGGTATTTCTTGCTTTTGGGGTAGAGGGGCCTATCAAAAGTATGTCAAGTGGGTACTCATTAGATGCGGAATTTAATTCTACATCCAACGAGCTCACCCGATTGAAATTTGAGTAAAAACACATTGAGATATGTCGAAAATACAAACAAAAAGTAGTTTTTATATGATACCTATCCCCAGATTTATATTAAAAATTTGTTTAAGAGGTGTGCCCTTTTTGAATTTTAAAGCATTTTGATTGGCTAATACATGATGACATGGAATTTGTATTATTTTTAGAAGGCCCATTTTAAATTGAAATTTCCTTGAATGGGGAGGGGGGGGGGGACGATGTGAGCCCAACGTTTCATCCCATGATTGTTAAGTATATTGTTGAAACACCTTGGTTGAGATAAGAATAGATTTCAAGGAATTTGATTTGGTCTTCTATTGGTTTAGATAAGTTATACTCATTGTATTATACTATTTTGCATTTATTTTTAAGAAGTAAATAATAATAAAATCACTCTATCTCACACGTTTTCCCCCTCTGAGGTTTTTCCTAGGGCATTGCTCAAAAACACCAAGTCTAAAATATTGGTATTTCCCAAAAACACTGAGTCTGAAATATTTTTATGCATGGCTGAGTTTTATTCCTGCTCGTTAAAATTATAATTTTTTCCATAGTGTTTCAAGCTACAGAATGATTTATTGGAGAAGAACTCATTTGCAGCAGTTATATATGAACGGGGCAAGGCATTAAAATCTATTATGAACTAAACTTGAAACTAGGATTGGGAATGAGCAAATTTTCATAGCTACCTTTTTAATTTTCAACCTCATTAAGTAAAAGTGAACATAACAAGAGACATGCATTAATAGTTTTTAAAGTCATTATTAGACCAATGATCAAAACTTGAAAGACTAAATCATAAATATATTTTAGGAACTACAAACTAGAGTATAGACAAGGAACTTATGCACATCAACATGGTTCCTCAAAATGATCTAAATGCTATAGGTTTAAACTTTACAGTACCAAGGAGTCATTTATTTGTTTCTGTCTTGGAAAATCAAATGTGAAAGAACAAGGTTATTTGAAAAGGTTGGCAATGTTGAAATTTTTAGAGTTAGAGGAGTTTTTAACATAAGTAGTAAACTTTAAGCATAAAAATAGAAATTCAAATTTAGAATAGTATTCCTTAATAAAAAATTTGAATTGCAATAAAAACACAACATAATTTTCATCTCTTTCAAATCAACCCTCCATTAGTCACTGCATTAAAGTTGGTCCTCGAGAATCATGAAATGCCATGTAAAGTAACAACATGATAAAATGATGTACAATAGATATCAGCCGTAAGAAATGATAACCAATATTTGAATCATCCTTATACTCATATATTTTAGGCTTAATCTTGTCTTCAAAGGTGCAAGTCAACTAGGAAAAACATTTACGTACCTTGAGAGAGAGTTTAAGAGGTTTAAAGCAGGAGCATACTGACCTAGAATTATTATTTAACAAGCATAGTTATACCTATTACATTCATGCTTTCACATTCATGTTGATAAAGGACACCCAACCACAATGTGTAGAGGCACACAATCACATAGTGCATATACACATAGTTACATAGTGCAGAGACACATAGTTATACTTTGCACGGTAATTCTTAGAAACCTATAGTACACACTAAAAAATAAACCACAGTCATGCTAGGAAACCCATAATCAATTTCAGCACACGGTCCCACTGAACAAGAATCCACAGTCACGATGTGATATCCACAATCAAGTTGTGCTGTGAAACCCACAGTCAAGTTTAGCACACGAGAGAAGGAAGGTTTTCACACTAAACTAAGCCATATGCGGTGACTCATGGGATAGACATGATATGAACCCAATCATGTGTAGCATGAAGAGAAGACATAGAATGCATAGCAGAGGTAGTAGCCATGCAGAGATAGTCCATGTAGAAGGTAATCCAAGCGGAAGGCAAGTCACGTGATCTCAGCCACGTAGAAACATAGGTCAGTCACATGGGAGAAGAGGTAATATATGTAGGAGGTAAGATATGGAGGAGGTTACATGGAGACAAAACATGGGATAGTTCCAGTCCGAGTCACCAACAATAGCCACACGCATAAGAGTCACTTGAGTCATGGTGGCACCATTCAAGAGAGAGAAGGAGTCACACGAGTCACATTGAGTAGCATTCACATGAGAGGATTCGCATGAGTCATTGTGAGAAGGAGTCATGTGGGAGAAGAGAAGAATGCATTCATTCATCGAGCAAAGAGGGAATCCATGGAAGAACTCAATTACGCGAGCAGCTGGGGAAGCACGTGAAGAAAATTCACGTGAGAAGTAGGAAAGGAAGCAATTTGATGCATTTCATGTTTGCATTAAACCTTTAATTTATAAGGTTTAAACATTAATAAAAGGGTTTGATTCAAAAATAAAAGGTTCAAAGGTTTTAATAAAAATAAACTAGGGTAGAATCAATGGTCCAATGGTCATACTACAATAAATAAATAGTCCAAAGGTTTAATCATAAATTATAAAATGGATCAAAATTATTTATTAATAAAACCATAAAGTAATCATTTATAATAAAGTCATAAATTAAATGGTCCAATCAAAAGAATAGTGTACCAAAGAAAACCATAAGGCAAGAGTTATCATGACAAGGGTACACACACAATAAGCATGCTAGGACCAAGTAAGATAAAGGACCATGAGCCAATAGAGAGGGCCACAATAAAACAACCCACAAACCCAGAAGATTAGGGTGAACCATATAAGGTGGAAAAACAACTTCTTTAGAGGACCAATAAGACCAGTAAACATTTATTTCTCTCAAGGTACATTGTTTTATAATTTTTTCATCACTATATAAGGGGAATATCCAAATGGATGGTAAAATCCTTTGCTCTTAAATACTTATCCTAAGGGTTAGGTGTTAGTGACATCATTAATGTGTGGTCATCCCCTTAAGAAGAAACTTATGGGTAATGATTATCAAAGAGGACATCACACATCATCATATTCCTTTCTCAAATAATGGCTCTCAGCTATAGGCTGAGTTTTAGCACCAAATTTAATCAAATTTCTAGTAAGTGACTAGGTTCCTTTATTCTCCCAAATAATGGCTCTCAGTACTAACTTGAGCTTCAATTCCATACTAAATCATGTTTATCAACTCATGGATCTCAACCGAGTCCTCCATTCTCTCAGAGAATGGTCCTCAGTACTAAGTTGTGCTTCACTCCTTCACTGAATGCTAATCAACTAAATACAATACCTAGTTGGACATCATGTCCCTAGTCCTAGACCAAAATATGTATCTGCCTCTACTTGCAGGTTTTGTTTGGACATTGTGTCTGTATTCCTAGACCAGAATACCCTAGAGACATATAGGGGCCATAGCCACATGCTAGGGGCTTTGCCATATCATCAACCTACTTTGTTGTAGACCAAAAAACCTAGGAGACTACTCAAGGCCCTAAGGTACCATCTATTAATATATTTAGACACTTCGGAGTTACTTAAGATCAACTTGTGTAATATATCCATTAGGTAAAGTGTGTTTCTTTAGTATGCATTTGTAAATATTCTAATCCGATGGTCATGATATGTTCTAAACATAAAGTGATTCTACAGTTCAAATTCTCTTATATCATACCTACCATTGATCCTTGGCTTCACACTTGATTGGTCCATGATCTCTATTTAAAGAGCATGGAGGGTCCTTGTCTATTTGATCTATTATGAGAAGCTCATATGTAACTTTCCTTCTTTCCCATAATAAATTGCTCCAAGTAGCTCTTTGGCTGGGATCGTGGACTGCTTCTCTCTTGAGGGTTTTAACCACATGACAAACATCAGTGTATTGATCTATGATATGTTTGTGTGAAGTGGTTTATCTAGGTTTTTGGTCTTTTGGTAGTACCCTGTGTACCCAAACATGGTATCAGAGTGTTTATGAAAAGCCGCTTCTGATTTTGATCAGGATCTGGAATCGGTGTTGTCAAAACTTTGAAAGGGTTTCTTGTTCTAGATTTTTTGTGCATTTCTATCCCATGAGAGATATTTCATTGCGTTCAGAGTGTCATTTCCATTTAGAAATATTTTTCGTTTCATCGAAAACCATTTCTGTTTGATCCAGAAACACCCCTTTCGGCAAATCAGAAGGTATAATGTTACAGTGATGGATTTGTTTTATTTTTATTTTTAAATCTCTCATATTTTATTAGTTTTATTATTATATATTTATTATTTTATTCTCGGACTATTTCCTTCCCTGGTTGCACATGCTCTTTGTTGTGCACCTTGCATGATCACGGTGAATCTAAAATAGAAAGGGAAAGTTTTTTTTTCTTGTCTTCTCGGCTACGTATGCTCTTTGCCGTGCACCTTGTGTGATCACGACGAATCTGAAACAGCGAGAAAACTTGAAAATTTACTTTCCAGGCAAGCTAACCAAGATCTAACCCCACCCATAGTGTGGAAAAGTTTTTTTTGTTTTTTTTTTCGTGATTTGCAAAAAAAAAAGGCAAGCACGAAGAACGAGAGAGAAGAGTAAAAAAAACCCCTCTTTCCATTCTTATACGTACCTTTTAAACTTAGCTCACTTGGTTCAAATTTGCTTTATTCCTTAATAGGTCTTGATTTCAAGTCTTATTAAGTTACTTTTTAGTGCATGCAATTTCTATTTTCAAGTTAATTTATTGTAAAAGTGCATCTCACTTAAATAAAATAAAATAAAAATTGAGTTACTTAAGCCTTTTAATTTATTGGCGCACTATTTAAAAGTAACATTATTGTAAAAGTGAACATCACTTATTTTACAAAAGTGATTCACTTAAAAAGAAACTTTCTTGTAAGTGATTTTCAAAGGTTCATCTTGGGAAGAAAGGGATTCCTAATATCTGCCACGTCACTATTGGGGACATCTTCAACAATTTCTTTGATCAAGCATTACTTCATCATACAGAATCAAATTTCAATGCCATTTTTTTTAAACAGCCTAATTTTTCATGATCTTTGCATCCAGACAATTATTTTATATTTTTTCAGCCATTATTTAATAGTATGGCCTCCCCTTGTGATATTAAACATACCAATTCTAATTATTTCTCATGGAAATCTCATATGCAATATGTTCTATGAAGTAGGGGACTTTTCAAAATTATCTTAGGTAAAGAAACAAAACCCACTGATGATGATAAGAAAATAAAATGGGAAAATAGATGTGATGAAGCTCAAGGATTGATTGGGATGTAAATCTCTACTGATTTCCGATTCCACATATCTAGAATTGATGAACTTGATAAAGCTTGGGAAAAGTTGGAATCTGTGTTTGGTAAACACAATGAAATTCGAGATCATCAACTTGAGAATGAGTTGATTTCTTTGAATCCAAGTGATTTTTCATGCATTTGGGACTATTTATCTAAGTATAAAACTGTTAGACTCTTATGTGAAGAATGCAAGATTAAGAAAGAAGAAAAACAATATATTTATCATATTCTTTCCAAACTTGGACTTGCATATTCTGTTTTTGTATCTACATTTTACTCCATGAAAGAATCCTTGACTGCAGCTAGCTATCAAGAGCCTAGTCTTGAATCCTTTTGTGATTCCTTAATTAGAGAGTAAGATAAGGTCATTCATCTTGGAATAATTAACAATGCAGATACATCTGGGAAAGCGTTATTGTCATAACAGAAAGAAAAGTCCAAGCCTCCCAAGAAATAGAATTTTCATAATAATAAGCCAAACAAGGGTCCCAAACCCTATCAGCCAGCTCCTTCTTAAAAAAATGACAAAGGATCCAAGCCAAAAGAAAAGAAGACTGAGCGTCATTGCAATTTTTGCGGGAAAGATAATCATGATGAATCTAAGTGTTTCAAGAAGATGGAAGCCTTGGAAACAACAATGAATAAGCACCGCATCAGCCTAGATTTGTTTTCAGAATCTACCTCTCATGGAAATGCACTTTGTGCTTATGGTTACTCTTATACTGCATCTTCTTCTTCTACTTCAAATGAATGGCTCATTCATTCTAGAGCCTCTTATCATATGGATAAGGATCAAGAAATCTTTTCTACTATGCATGAATGTAACACCAAACAAATATTTGTCGGTGATGATAGATCTCTAAGTGTTTTAGGAACTGGAACAATTCTAGTAGAAAATGGTCATTTTAGTGATGTACTATCTGTTCCAAAATTTTCCTGCAATTTGTTATCACTCTATCAAATTACTCATTCGGGTGAAGGTAAAACTGTGAAGTTTACACCTCACCAAGTTGTAATCAAGGATTTTAAAAATCCTCAAATGTCCTTGCTACTAGGACCGTTGATGATATTACTAGGTTGTACAAATTTAACAACTTTGGGTCATCACCTTTTCAATTAGTTTTTGTTCCTCATAGTGATAACTTGAGCAAACTTTGGCATGAGCGATTTGGTCACTTAAATTATCACTGACTACAACAACTATGCAAAGAAAATATGGTGACTGGTCTTTCAATGGTATCTTGCAAGGATGGTGTTTGTTCTGGTTGTGTACATGAAAAAACATTATCGGGACAATTTTGACAAACATACCTCTTGGCATGCCTCAGTTCCCTTGGAGCTTGTGCAATATGACTTGTGTGCTCTTCTTCCATGTGCTTCCTTTTCTGGTTTCAAATATTTCTTAACTTTCATTTATGACTACTACAGACGCACTTGGGTTTAATTCCTAAAACTTAAGAGTGAAGTATTTAACATGTTCTTGGCCTACAATGCGCTTGTTGAAAAACAATATGGTCATCAAATTATTAAGTTAAGATCTAAAAATGGAGGAAATATATGTTAACAAAAAGTTCACCACTATTTGCATTGAACAAGGAATCCAATAAAAAAACACTATTCTATATACACCACAACAAAATGGTGTAGCTTAACGGAAGAACCGCACTTTAAAATAAATGGCTAATTGTATGATTCAATCTAAGGAACTAAGTGCTCAATATTGGGTTGAGGCCATAAATTGTGCAAATTACATAGTTAATCGTAGACCAACTAAAGTTTTACAAGGTATAACATTGAAAGAATCATGGAGTAAAATTAAACCAAATGTAAGTCACTTCCATGTGTTTGGTTGTCATGCATGGGCTCACATTTTGGATGAAAAATGGAAAGCATTGCAGCCCAAAAGTGAAAGTGCATATTTATTGGATATTCTGAAGATGTAAAAGGTTATATACTTCTTCAGCCACACTCTCATGACATAACCATTAGAAGAGATGTTAAATTTGATGAAAATCTCTTGGCCTGTGAGCCTAACTTGGCGGGTGTGTTATCTTTGGCCTATGATCCTGATTTGATGATTGTGCCTTCTTATTCTTCTTTCAAAGTCCTTGACAGGTTTCCAACTCTAGTTTTTGATGATGACAGTGAGGATGAAAATCCACCTCCTTCTACTCATGTTCCTCCAATTGCACCAGCACCAATGCTTCCTCTATGGGTCCGTTCAACATGTGAAGCAGCTGGTGATCTTGTTGGTGATCCTAAAGATCAACAACAAACACGTTGTCAGTTTTGGTGATCCTCTTCTCTTTTGGCTCAAGTTTTTGAGAATCATGATCCAGAAACTTTTGTAGAAGCTTCAGGAAATCCACATTGGGAAGCAACTATGGATGAATATTATCGTTCCTTAATGGTGAACGGTACTTGGGATCTTGTTCCTCTCCCAAAAGGAAGAAAAATTGCCATATGTGAATGGGTCTATAGAACTAAGTATGCATCAGATGGAAGTGTTGAAAGACTTAAGGAAATGTTAGTTGCCAAATGTTTTTCCCAAGTTGAAGGGATTGAATACAATGAAACCTTTGCTCCTGTCGCTAAAATTAACTTGATCTGCCTTGTTTTGTCCCTTGAATCCTTACAGAACTGGGAAGTCCATCAAATGGATGTCAAGTCTGCCTTTTTATATGGTGATTTACAGGAGGAAATTTACATAGAACAACCTCCTAGATATATTAAGGATAACTCTAGCCTTGTCTGTCTCCTTAAGAAATCCTTGTATGGCCTTAAGCAAGCTCCTAAAGCTTGGTATGCCAAAATGGATAACTTTATCCTTAACACTAGTTTTTCTAGATGCCATTTTGACCCCAATGTCTATACCAAGAAAATAGGAAACCATCTCATCATACTTGTTCTTTATGTTGATGATCTGATCCTTACTAGTAGTAACCCTAAACTTTTAACCCATGTGAAATCGAGTCTTAAGAAAAATTTTGAAATGTTAGACTTAGGACATTTTCATTATTTTCTTGGTCTTCAAGTCTTGCAAACCAAAGAAGGAATATTTCTTTTCCAGTATAAGTGTGCTTGTGACCTGATTCATCACTTTGACCTGGAAGATTGTAAACCAACCCCTTCTCCCTTCCGGTCTGGAGTCAAACTTTCTACCACTTGTACTTCCCCTAAAGTACATGCCACCTTATATTGTCAGCTTGTTGGTAGTCTCTTATACTTGACTCATTCCCATATTGACCTTTCCTTTGCCATTGGTCGTGTTTCCCTTTATATGCAAACACTTCATTAAAGTCACTGGAAAGCAGAAAAAAGAATACTTTGATATATTCGAGGTACAATTCAGTATGGGATTCATTACAGTGCAGGGGGACACCTTTGTTGGTTGGTTTCACTGATTCAGATTGGTATGGCAATCCTAATGATTGAAATACTACTACAGGTTAGGTTTTCAGTCTGGGATCTGGACATGTCCCTTAGGCTTGTAATAAATAGCAAGCTCTTGCTCTTTCTTCAGTAGAAGTCATGGGGACTTCATTTAGTGAACCTCTCACATAGCATGTGCGATCGTGGGATATTAAAGAATACCCTTAATTTCGAGAGATATTGACCCAAACTCTTTTTTTTGAAACCCCCTCCCAATACTTAAAACCTCCTCCCCACCCCTTTTTATAGCTCAATCCTTATAAACTACCCTACCCATCCCCACCATAAACCCCTCATCCCCCCAATACCTGCAATATATTGGTTCAATTTTTTATCATTTTAAAACCCACAATATGAACTAACATGATAGTATATTGGTCAACAAGTGAAGCCCCCATGGTAGAAGTATAATATCAAGCTGTAGTTAATGCAAGTTAGGAAGCTTTATCGCTTCGACAGATCCCTTCAGAGTTTGGATTTGAGTAGCAGCAACCTACTCCAATTTGGTGCGACAATCAAAGTGCCATCAATATTGCCAAAGATCTAGTTCTACATTAATGCAACAAACACATTGAGCTACACATGCACTTCATCAGAAATATTGTTCATGATCATGTTCTTGAAATGCCCTATTTCCCTACAGATGATCAAGTTGTAGACATATTCACCCAGTCTCCTAGAGAAGCGAATTTTTCTAAACTTTGATCTATGTTAGGAGTTCAGGAATGTGTCCTTAAGGGGGGACAGGATCTAATTCCTCCTTCCTTCTCCTAATAGTGTCACTTTTGTAAATCCTTCAATATTATCCCAAGTTGTTCTTAAGGGGGGGTGTTAGGATATTTAGACACTTAGGAGTTATTTAATATCAACTTGTGTAATATGTCCATTAGGTAAAGTGTGTTTCTTTAGTATGCATTAGTATGCATTTGTAAATATTCTAATCTGATTATCATGATATGTTCTAGACATAAAGTGATCCGACGGTTCAACTTCTCTTAGATCATACCTACCATTGATCCATGGCTTAACACCCGATTGGTCCATGATCTTTATTTGAAGAGCATGGAGGGTCCTTGGCTAGTTAATCGATTATGAGAAGCTCATATGTAATTTTCTTTATTTTTCATAACAAATTGCTCCAAGTAGCTATCTGGCTGGGAGCCTTGGACTATTTCCCTCTCGAGGGTTTTAACCACATGACAAACATCGGTGTATTGATCTGTGATCTATTTGTGTGAAGTGGTTTCTCTAGGTTTTCGGTATTTTGGGAGTAACCTATGTAGCCAAAAACCATTAGGGTCTTACTCTACTCTAGTTAACTAACTAGGGTACCATTGTCATTTATATTGGGTCTCACGGTTACACTAACTTTAATAGGATACTGATGTTCAAGATCAACAAATATACTATTAAATATGGTAAATCATTAATATTTAAATATGCATAGAGTAATATTTAAATCTGAGTAGTGATAAACAATATTATTTAATCATATATATTATAACTATTTGATATTAAAATGATATCGTTTAAAAATTAAAACTATATCATTTTAAAGTTAAGATGCTATTGTTTTTCTATTAAAATATTAAGTATCATTATTTAATATATAAAAAATTGTTTATCTTTTCTACTATCTCACCAAATTTCCTATTATAATTACACCCTCCCTCCCACAAACCCTTCAAAGTTCACTTTACCTTCAATACCAAGTTTATCTCATACAAAAAATATCTCAAACATTAAAAAATTAACATGCATAACTTTTAGACTCTTTTTCTTCTCTGCTGCTTCAAATTCAACATTTTTTGGTGTCACGATTATTCACACATGGAAATTCTCTCAGGGTATCAACCAATCATATCAACTATCTTGGCATCAATGCCTGATAATTTTGTACAACGCTAATTGTAAGCAATATCCTCCAAAATTTGTATCCATATTTATCAACCTTCAGCTTCATGGAATTCACTTGGGATCGTTTATCCGATCTTACTAAATTTCAGCTATAGCTTGAACATTTGCATTTTCATCTAGGGCATTTCACTCATGCATCTTCTCTCTATCGCATTCCTACACAAGATCCTATGACTCCCACTTCTTATCAGAAGTAATATTAAAAAATCTACACTAGCAAAGACACAAACTTAGAGGGAATTCAATATGAATCCCCTAAGTATGGCATCATTCCATGGTGCACTCCATCGCTACTCTTTAATTGTAATGTCCGCAAAATTTGACAATAATTTTTTTTATTAGGCTAGTCAAATACTACCTAAACTAGACATTAACTCAACTCATGCAGAATGTGTTGTACTTTGTTTCACTACATTGTATTGTCTTAAGTTGTGTTACTTCTTGCTCTCGGTTTTACTGATGTGGTTATTAGTGTAATGCTATGTTGTCGTTACGTTGCTTAATATATGAGTTTGATGGTTATGTATTTACATGTATGTATGTATGGTTAATTTCTTACTCATTGACTAAAATGTTTGAATTATTGTTTATGAATAATTATAACTTAACTTGTACTGTCAAGGGGTGGAGTGGCGGGACTTGTTTCCCTTGTAAAAACACCTCAAAGGTAACTATTTTTACTTGTCGCTACAGGTCTTACTTAGTTCGTATTGAACTAATACATTTCTCTCCTTGTCGCATGCAGGTGCACTTGGCGACAGAAAACTAACTATGTTGGTGAAATAAAACATACTTCCTAGGCTCATTACCACGCAACTTGATGACGAATAGACCTACAATCCTATCCAAGTGATTATTATTATGGTCATTAGCACTAATTTTTATGCAAGGCTGAGTTTTATTATGCCTATGTTTGTATTAGTTACCATTATTTCTTATGGTCTTATGACCTAGATTTAATTATACCTACACTTTAATATTTACATGGTATTATTGGAATTGTAAAAGGTTTAACATATTATATAGTAGGCTTATGTTCATTAAGGTCTTAGTGTAAAGGGTTGAAGGAATAATGTGAGCCATTCATAGCATATTATACATGCCATGAATTATGGCCATATCCTAAGTCTTTGATACCATTGTTGGGGTTTAAGGAATGCATTGTAGATAAATATTGCACTACATTGTGGGGTGACATAAACTATAGTCCTTGGGTTTTGATCTCAAGTAATGGAGGCCAGGGTGGTGAAATTAATGCACCTTGGGAAGTGGGGGTATCAAGCTCAGGGATTGGACTAGCGTGAATGTATGGTTCATTTGCGATTTCTCTATGGAAACTTTCTCTCTCGTATGCACTGTGGCATGGAGCTTAGAGGTTGGCTACACTTGAAGGTATGTCTTCCAGTATGGTTTGGTAGCGTTTGTTTAGTTGTTTATTTTTGAGTTTCTACATACTTATCATCTGTGTTCTGGTTGTTGCAGGTTGTTGGGTTTTTACGACATGGCTCGTGGATCTCTAGGGTTGCCAACACGTTACCCTTTTCGGGTAAGCCCTGTTGTTAACAAGTTGAAACTTGTTCCTTATGGTGTGTGGGTGTTGTGACAGAGGGTGAATCTCGTCGTTGAATGAATTCTTAGTTTGGGTTATAAAGGTTGTGAATGGAAAATGGACTATCTATATTTTATTGTAAGCATCCCGAGATGCATTTATAGCTTGGGGTTTCTTGTTGGGTTTAGCGCCTTCAGGATGAAACTATTCTATTTCAGTTTTGTAAATGAATATTCTCTCAAAATTGTTGTCTATGGTGGATAATAAAGACTCTGCATTTTGTTAATATGTTTGGGGTTTTGGTAAAAGTGGTGACAACACGATTTAATGGTGGATGTTTTTGGATATACGACTGCGTAAATTCTTATATATAAATTATGGTATTTAGTTTGTACATCATTTTCTTATTGTGTGTAAATCATGGTTATGATTTTTAATTGGAAATCGTTGTGGCTGTGGTAAATTCATGTTGATTCTTTAATTAGATATTTACAGCGTTGCTTGGATTTTGAGAGCCATGCCCTTACTTGGAAATGGAACTCTTGCCATTAACTTGGTGACAGTGTAAGAGATGAATGAAATGTTGATTTATGTTTTAAATCATGGATTTTAATTCTTACCTGTGTATTTATTTTAAAGAGTCCGTGACTGTGGGTTTTACCCTATGAATGAATGTCGTTGCTATTGCTTAGTTGACAGGGATTTTAATTGGTTTATGTTAAGGGTTTACGGGTTTTGTATACAAATGGACATGAGCCATGAAATGGATACAATGTTTAATTTTAACTTGGGATTTTAGTTTCTTTGTATAGATATATTGAATTTATTTATAGTTTGTGTATTGATTTGGTAATGAAAAGGGGAAACATTAACAGAGTGATAGTTTGGGTCTATTTTTACTCTTATGGCATTTTATTTTAATAGTGTGGTTTGTGTAGAAGATTAACGAATTATTACAGCATTTAAATGCTACTAACGAATCCTACACGATTCGTTGTTAGCCATGTTTTTAAATGTCTGTTGGGAAATGGAAGCTGTAATTTCATCAGGATTCGATCCTCGGCCATGCTTGGTTCTAAAGGATATGTATGTGGAATAACTTATTTGGGCATTCAAGCCCATAGGATTTGATCCTGTGACCTCATTTCATTTATACGATATATTTTAATGAGTTCTGTGATTAATTTTTATGGTTGACTTGTCGTGTGGAAATATCTTTATGATATAAGATTTGGATATATGTAATTTATGTTTTTAAGTGTGTAGTTTTATTATTATGAATATGGAAATGATGCTCACATACCTTAGAGGTATTCGATATCTTAACTATATATTTGATTTATTTTTTAATTATACGGATGACAATGATTTGTTTATAATCTTGATTTATTTATAATGAACCTAAAGACCATTATAGCTCTCGATAGTTTTTAGCTTGGCATTTATTTTGTTTATAAAGTGGAAATATATTGTTTATAAATCTGCTTATAATATTTTACTTAGAGCTTATATTAATGTTATAGATAATAGTTGGGTTTATTTGTAATTAACATTATGGATGATAGTTTAGGTCTATTTATATTTAACATAAGGCTGCTGGAAATACAAAATTTGGAAGCAGAGATAATATATATATATACTCTATTTTTATTTTTTCTAGGTCTTAGAAATAAATTTAAAGATTGGAAATAAAATGCATAAATGAATTTGGAAAAACAAAACCCTTAAATATTTTAGATAGGAAATCAATTGTAGAAATGGATTTAGAAATAAAATATAAACCCTTAAATTATGAAACAGAAAATGAATTGTATATTTGAACTAGAAAAAAAATTCCTTACTTACTTGGTTAGGAAATGAATTTCAAAAATGAACTAGACAATGAATCCTTTGTACCCTAATAGCTATAAAAAGAAATGCAGAAAATACAACCTAGTCTATATCATACAACTACTTATATAATCATTCCTAATTTAATCTATTTCAAATAGTAAAAACTTGTGCAGTTTAGACGGGAAATATCAAGAACCGCATTCCTACAAGATGAAGCTATTTCAATTGCTAAAAACCTGTACACTCAAATAACCAGTATCAACAAGTTCACAAACATATCCGACTTTTGTGTAAATAATCGAATCACTTGGGAGCTACCACATTCCACCCAACCATGACCCGGAATCATTCTTGGTTTGAATCTGGATCCCCCCTGAGCTCGTTCCTACATGCAAGTAGCTTAGAGCTCCTAAAGTAAGGCTTCCCTATCTAGGTTATCAGTTTCTGTATCAATTCTCCTTTTTTCCTCTTAGGAAAATATGTTCTCCAAGAATACTCTTGGGAATAAGCAGGTAGAATTTGGAATCCAAAAAGATGGAATATCCCCAAGCCTCTCTTTGGCTTGGGTCTTTATAGGACGAATTTTCAGTCAAAGGGGGAGTTAAATCAAGAATCATTTGATTTCTTGATTTAACCCTTTTATTTAATTTAGTAACTTTTAATATTTAGCTTAGGAACTTTTAACTAGTTCCTATTTGGACCTTTGTAGGTATTATACTATTTAATTATCTTTAAGTAATAATAGAAATAAATGGAGCCTCTCTTTATTTCTTATACTTTCAATATTATTAATATGTTTACTCTTATACATACCATGTATAAAATATATACTTATGTGTATATATATTATTTGTTAACATTTGTCTTTAGGTTTCATATAACATGATCCGTAAACTTATGACACTTTCTTCATTAGGGTCGTTCGGTAGATGGTTAGGTCTATTAGGCTAAGCAACTCTAAACATCCTTGCATGTTCGATTCCCTTGTATAACATGGTATTTATTCAGTACTTGATGATATACAGAAATTCAAAATTTCATTTAATCACTTATAAATAATTCACATGATATCAATGTTTTATTTGTTTCGTTTTCACTCAACATAGTTAAATAATTTCAGTAACTCTTAGCACTTATCCAGAGCCCATAATGAACACTAAAAAACATGGATTTACAGGCTTAGTGTAATTCCAGAGCTCCTTACTCAACACTAATGCTAGGATGTACTTGTAGGATACACCTAGGTATACAATGGTTAAGGATCCAATGTTCTAGAGCTTATGCTCAATATCAACTTGGAAGGCTTGAGAGATTATTCCCAACACTCCCATTTTATCTTTTCATGTGATTCAGAGATTCATGCTCAACACAAAGGTTTTCATAACTCATGTGTTCCATAGATTCTCACTCAACACAAAAATAAACACGAATATGCTCCAGAGCTTCTCACTCAACACAAACATTTAAATACTCATGTGCTCTAGAGATCCTCACTCAACACAAAAAATATCATCAATCATGTGCTTTAGGGTCCACACAAAACACATAAAATCATACATAAAACATATGTAATTGTCTTACGCCCAATATATAAAACAAACCATCATTTTCATATGCAGTGGGGTTCTAGACCTAATATACCAAAATAAAACATTGAAGTAACATCATAATCAATGGGGATTATTCCCATAAGTGTTAGGTCAAAATTTGGGATATTATATTAATTAAGTTGTTTTTCTATGGTTTCTTGTATCCTGGGCCTATCAGAGCATCCATCCTATCCTTAAATCCAGGGATGACTCTTACACAGACAACTACAAGACCACCATAGTTGGACACACCTTTTCCAAATTATATCCTACAATAATTGATATATATATTTCCTTTTGAATAAAAAAACAAGGCTTTAGGGCCACAGGGAAGGCTATTTTTAGCAAAGTCTATCACACAATAGATCATAGACTAGATATTCAACATCCAAGCTATTATTAAGGAGGCTAGGTAGATATCCACCAAACTCTACTATTATTTTGTTGATTTTTGGAAGGTCTTTGACAAAATACCAAGAATCTTCTCTTTAATAGGTTTTGAGAACTTGGAAAACACTTCCTTAGTCTCTGACATCAACCGTTTCATATCCCTATGCTACTATAAGAGTTTATCTTCATTAGACCAGTCAAGCAAAACACCTTGTTGGTTTGTAGAGGCTCATTATTTTCTGTAGATTATTTACATTTAAATTAGTCATCTAAGCACATAGAATATCAACACTTCTTTCATTTCCCTATTTATTATGAGATTCACAGCCAGGATAACAATCATTTAAGGGATTCAGTGGTTTCACTTTTGGTTCTTTGGATTTCATGGCCAAAGACTATTCTAACAATAAGGAACTATTCACTGACAATTTCCAGATCAAATAAAAGGTCACACAGTTCATCATGGACAATGGTAGTTGAAATAACCTAATTTTTAAACAATTGGTTGACTCACTACAAGTTTTTACCACAAGACTTCAAAAAAATTTTGATTCTGTCCAATCTGAAACTTCCAAATGAATTTTATGAGGTCCCAAATTTATCACACATAAATTTAGATTTCACGATAAGCTAAAGTATGAATAAATACACCTCTAAACATTTCAAAATTGTCTGCCTAGTCTATCCAAGTTGAAGTAAATAAACACCGCAAAATACATCAACACTAAATCACTGCAAAAAACCTTAGGGAATGATCTAATGAAGTATACAGATTAGAAAATTACATTCATTAACAGATGAAACATAATAGTACACCTCATATTCAAAGCTTCATCTAAGGCATTCCTCAACATCCTTGATTTTCTAATAAATCAACATATGAAAAGTTAAAACAACCATGAAACTTTCTCAAAAGACTTAAAAACTAGTTCCGAAAAGCAGATATGCAATAAGATAACACAGGATAGCAATGGTACAACTCTTTGTTATCACAATATGAAGATGGTACAACTCTTTGTCTTGTGATTTCTATATATTCATAGATGTTCCAAAATTTCTATAACTAGTGGGAATCTTTTGATTCAACAATAAAAATAATAATTTCATAGATTGGATCTTTTCAGGCACCATGAGAAAAGCATATATAAATCATACAAAAATCATTAATTTGTTGGCTACATAAATAATGAAAAGCTAAACTTTTTAAAATGAGATCTTGTATTATTACCTTATGTAACACTTCAACAAGGGATAAAATAATGTAGTCTTAGATTTGCTTAACGTATGACTCATTACATCCATGTGCTTTTCCTTTATCCATGGCTAATTCTCCAAATCAAAGAAGTTCTACCATGCATGTTTTAACAACACCAGGTGATAAAGTTTCTTGACATAGAGAGATGGATCACAAATACTTAACAAATAAGCATCAATGCAACTGCAACTTTTGGAAAATGACAACCAGATTCCGATATTTAAACTTAGCATCATGTATCTAATAAAAAAAGGACATAAACCATGACAAACCATCTTAAATAGACATACACCATGACAAACAATGACAAAACAGTACTAGAAACAAAATAGTGTCATTGTAACTAGACAACATAAGTTTAAAGCATAATTTTCATCTCTTTCAAATTTGACGCTCCCTTAATCACTTGTGTTAAAGTTAAAAAGCATTAGAAGAAAATAAAAAACAACAGTAGTAAATATAACTCGAAAGAACAAAGAAAAAAACAAAATAGCCCACTAGGAGAGTGGAAACCTTCCTTATACTCGGCAATAGTTTTTTAGATCACATCTCATCTATTGAAAGACAAGACACTACAGTAAGAAATGACATACTTGAAAGAGAGAATAAATTCAATTACTGTAGGTTTAGTCAACTATGGTAGCAGTCAAGGTAACCCATTCAATAATAAAGGAAACCCCAATTACTGGAGTAGAAGACGCTGAAGCAACATTCCATAAAAGATCAGGTAATGATTCTATTCACAACACAAATCATAGCTTACTTTGTATCCCATACAAATCCCATGGATTTCTTACAGCTTAGCACACTCAAAAAGTGCAGCAAAGATATTATTCCACTCAAGTCTGAACTATGACCTCCTAAGTTTGGTTGTGACCTTCTTGGTGCTTCTTGAAATGAACAACAACCTTCTTCGGTATACTTGAAATAAACTATGACCTTATTGGGGATGGATAGGATAAACTGTGACCTCTATGAGCATGCTTGATCAGGCTATGAGTTGTTTTGGGATGCTAGGAGGTCACAAATATAACAAACATAACAAAAGGGTTAAGGTAGCACACTATTAGGGGGAACTAGCATAAGGACCAATCAAGAGTCAAGATAAGATCAAGAGTCATAAAGAGATGTCACGACAAAGTGGGAAAAAAACCCTTACACCAACAAGACAAAGGTGTGTCAATCAAGGTTAGATGATAAACCTTCTACCCATATGACCAAGGTGTACCATCAAGGTTGGGACACAACCCTTTCACCCAGAAGACCAAGGTGTCAAACTGTTATATTCTATCTCAAGGTATATAGTCCATAAGTGTTCCATACCACAATAGTATGTTTTATCATCACCGTATAAGGAATGTCCATACCACAATAGTGATCTTTTTCATCACCATTTGGGAGTTCTCATGAACTCTTTCCTCTTCTAATTTGTCAAAGCAAAGGATTCTAAAATTCCCAGGAGGATGTTAATTAAATTTCCACAATTTAGTATAAACAAAAATAGCCCGTGAAATTAACATCTAAACAAAAATACCTTCTCCTGTACTTAAATTCTAGCAACCAGTTAGAGAGATGGATCCTAAAAAATGAACAAAGAAGCATCAATGCAACTATAAATTTTGGATACTTCCAACCATATTTTGATATTTAAACTTAGCATCAGATATGTAATATGAAAAAAGACATAAACCATGACAAACCATCTCAAACAGATAAACCATGAGAAATAATGACAAAAAAGTACGAGAAAGAAAATATTATCATTGTAACTAGGCAAGATAATTTTAACGCATAATTTTCATCTCTTTCAACTTTAACACTCCCGAAGGTACACATTTGGGAGTGTAAAATTTGAAAGAGATTAAAACTATGCTTTAAAATTATCTTGTCTAGTTAGAACTAAAAGCATACAAAGACAATAAATAATAGCAGTAGTAAATCTTTCTCAAAGTACAAAGAAAACATATAAGATAACCCACTAGGAGAGTTGAAACCTTCCCTATACCTGGAAATACTTTTTTAGATAAGATATTGTCTATTAAGAGACAAGTCACTACACGAACAAAGTAAATACATGAGAGAGAGAATAAATTAATCTACTGTATGTTTATTCAACTATAGTAGAAGTCAAGGTAACCCAGTTGACAAGCATGGAATCCCCAATTAATGGAGCGATAGACCAAGAAAAAATAGTCCATAAAATATCAGGTAATGATGACATTCCGGGCATAAACCAGAGCTGAGTTTGTATCCCATAAAGATCCATTTGATTTCTTGAGCAGGATGTGAGTTGTTTGGGGTTGCTAAAAGAAACCATAACACTGTTTGAGTGGACTATGATCTGTGTTGCATTGTTTGAGTGTTTGGGTTTACTTGAAATGAACCATAAGGAAACCCCAGTTAATGAAGCAGTAGACCTAGAAACAACAGTCCATAAAATATTAGGGAATGATGAGATTCCACACAGAGACGAGAGCTCAATTTATATCCCATACAAATCCCATGGATTTGTTACAACTTAGCACAGTCGAACAGTGTAGTAGAGATATTAGTCCACTCAAGTATGAAACCACAAGGGTGTCACTAACGAACCAATGCCATATCAAGTCCATTCATATTGGGGGATTAATTATTATATAAAAAAAATTATATTGGGGTCATATTTAGGGTTGATGGGTTTATTCACGGTTTATTTTATGGGTTGACAAATGTAATATTTAGGGGATTATGTTATAAAAATTGGGGGAGAAGCAGCACAAGTGAGATGTGGAGAAGTAGCGTGAGTGAAGGACCATTGGTGTTTGGTTTCTGAGGCTAACTACAGACTACCAAGAGTACCTCGGTCAAGACTACCGATAGAATACCTTGTTCACTGGAAAGGCCCAGAGACTAAATGGATGGATAGATGAGGCCTTGGATGATTACAAGCTCAATAGATTGAAACCTAGCTGGTGATATTGAGGATACCTTTCAAGAAACATTACTTGAATTGAAGGTGGGAAGCACCAAATCCAATAGTTTACCCTATTGCATGAAACAATAGTCCATAAAATATCAGGTAATGATGACATTACATACACAAAACTGAGCTCATTTTGTAGCCGATACAAATCCCATGGATTTCTTGAGCAAGTTGTGAATTGTTTGCAGCTACTAGAAGAAACCATAACCCTGTTTGAGTGGACTAAGATCTGTGTTGCACTATTTTAGTGTTTGGGTATGCTTGAAGTTAACTATAAGGAAACCCCAATTACTAGAGTAGCAGACCAAGAAACAATAGTCCATAAAATGTCAGGTAATGATGACATTCTAGACACAAAAGAGAGCTTAGTTTGCATCTTATACAAATCCCATGGATTTGTTACAACTTAGCAAACTCAAACAGTGCAGCAAATATGTTAGTCCACTCAAGTCTGAACCGTGACCTCCTAAGTTGGGTTGTGACCTTCTTGGTGCTTCCTCAAATGAATAATGACCTTCTTTGGTTTGCTTAAACTGAACTATGACCTTCTTGGGTATGGATGGACTAAACCGTGACCTGTTTCAACTTGCTTGAGTAGGCTATTAGTTGTTTGTGGATTGTATAAGGTCACACCCATCAAAATCATAACACAAGGGTTAAGGTACCACACTATGAGGGGACGCTAGCATAAGGACAAGTCAAGGGTCAACATAAGATCAAGAGTCAACAAGAGGGGTCATGAAAAAGTGGGAAAACAACCCCTACACCAACAACACCAAGGTGTGTAAATAAAGGTGGAATAATAACCCTTTTAGATATAAGACGAAGGTGTACCATCAAGGTGGGGAAGAAATCCTTTTACCCAGAATACGATGGTGTCAAAATTTCATATTCTCTCTCAAGGTATATAGTACGTAAGTGTTCTATAAAACAAAAATACGTTTTATCATCACCGCATAACGAAGATCCATACCAAAACAATGAGTTTTATAAAAATATATTTCCACACCCTATCCATATTTCAAATCAACGATGGCCACAAGTTATTGATGAATTAATATGCACTCCACAGAAACATGAATAAATTAAAAAGCCATTCCACTAGAAAATTTTAAGATATGAAACCATAAACATCGAATGGAATATCAATATTTAAACTTGAAAATTTCTTTGATTTCTCAACCTTGTTGTCAACTGTTGAACTATCTCCATCAACATTATTATTCCCTTGATATACAATGTCATTTGAATATACACACCCATTGTCCCTTACCTTCATAGCATCCCACCGAGAGGTGTTAGTGTTTTCGACGAATATTTCGACTAGTGATGATACTACTTGTTCCTCTAGCATGTAGGGTAGAAGTCTAGAATGAAAAGACATAGCAGCATATCCTTTCCCTAGATAACTGATCCACTTGAATTAACTACTCTCCTACCATTTATCTGGAGGTTTGTCTTCATTCCATCAATCTCTAGAGGGTGTATTGCACCTGCAAAGAAACACTAGAAACAAGACAAGGATGAGAGTAACAAGATAAATAAAAAATCTATATTATTGATGAAAGAATCTAATAATAAATGATTAATATTCACATAAATCATATATGGGAAAGAGAAACACTTTTGTATTAAAAGATCAAAAGAGAAAGCTACAACCAAAGCCTTGATTTCAATAGATTTGTGTCCATGAGGTATTTTACACACTCACACAACTCTCAACTCTTACAAACTCTTACTCACACCACACTCTAAAATTTTCCTCAATACCAAACTTCAATCAAACATCATAAGGATGCTCTACTTGGTCTCCCCTCACATGATCTATGAATATTTATTTTATAGGCCAAGGGAGGCTCAAATGAGTTGAGATATTTTGGAAAGAGGATAGGGAATGTTCCTTATGGTATGGGAGGTTGAGTTCTAGCTCTCCCAACCAGATATAATCATCCTCCATGAGATAGTTTGCTTGCAATATTCTCATAACTTCTATTTTTTCCTTTTTGAGCTTATTGGAGGCCCTTGTAATGAGGATTTTTGCATCAACACACCCTGTGATGAAGAAAAGGGCACCATTGGCACCTATTGTGAATGAGAAAGGTGTTCCAGACCTTCTTGGTGCTTTGTTATGGAAGTAAAGGTGCACCAGCTAGACTAAGTGTGGCAAAAAGTATCCAAAAGAGTTCTTGGATAGGGATTTTGAGGGATTGAATCATTGGTGTAGATTTTAGGTGCAATAGAGTTCCCCCAAAAGTATGAAACTAGAGATAAGTGATAGATAAAATACCTTGCTAGATTTCAACTTGGGATTAGCAGCAAAAGAGAGATAAGTTTACATTCAATGTGAGATCAGTGACCAAATATCAGACTTAATCATGGCTGCAGATCAATACACTGTAGATACATGGTGATGATTTGTCATGGATATCAAGAATAAATTGTATATCTAGGATCAATAAAACTCAATATGAAACATGGAGATGAAACATACAAAGAAGATCCATGTAACTCGAACTTAATACTGGACACAACCACCAAAAATAAAATGTGAATCCATGTCATGAATTCAAATAATACTCCATCAAAATATTAGAATAGGAACACATTCAGGTGAATACCTAACTACTGAGGTTGTTCATTCCAATCCCAAACAAGATGATTCTAACCATCCAAATAGATTTCTTGATGTCAAATATGGTAGAAGCCACTTGATTACTAGTCATTCATGTATACCGTTAACAAGTGTGAGGGATATCACCATTGATGTCGATGATTCCCAAGGTATATCATTACATTCTCGTAAGTGTGAATAAAGGACTTGAAGTCGAACACTTAGTAGAATATTCCAATTAGAGGTCATTGATGAAAACCTACTGTCAAAAGTGAGTAAGCATGCCATTCAAGCTTGCAGGATTCAATATAATTGAATTGGTTTCTAAGTCCAATTCCTAGAAGATGCATTGAATTAAACATGAATAGACTTGTTGAATGAGGGACATGATGTTTCCCCCATCATTGACACGAAAAATGAAAGAAGCAAACGAATGACTCAAATATGATCGAATTTGAAGGAAGGTAAGGTAACTGAAGAGGTTTATTGCATAGGAGGTCCACTTTGAACATTGAATGACATTACAAATAATTTGGCGACATTGACTGAAAGAGGAAGATACCAAATGTAATGTAAGGACATGACAATGCATTCTTTGAATTGAATCAAAGGAGTTAAATGACTCACGAAAGTGGATCGACTCGAGGACAATTTGAATACCCAAATGTTTGAAAATTAAAATGCAGACATGTGCCATGTTCAAAGGGTGGACTATGACCTGTCATTAATACAAATGAAATATCCAAATTTTGCATTTCCCTTCATTTCCACATCATTAAATACGAGTGCCTCTTTTATTTTTAATGAGTTCAAAGAGGGTAACAAACACTCATTATATCTCATTAGGTGATGAGCCATTCTCATACATTTTATGAACATGAGAAAGGAGGGGTTCATTCCCAGAAACTTTTCTTCATCGTTTGATTTTATGACTATGATGAAAGATGAACTCTGTAATGTCCCGGTTTTGACCCCGTTACATTAGATGTATATGATGTATATATATTGTAAATGATCATGGTGTGGAGCTAAAGGCCAAGGCCCCACCATTGATCGATAATGCTATGTTTTTTATTTAGATTGTCACCGATGGTATATCGGGGCATGCAGCATATATATTGATGGTCATCATGTAAATATGCATCCATAAATAATTAAAATGAACACAACCAGCTACGGTCACGGCAACTAAATCGAATGGGGCATGATTTTCCCAAGGATAAGGATGTGGGGGGGGATTTGTCCAGTTTTGGCCAATGGGGTGAAAATACCCATGCGTCTTCTTCCCTTGTCTTATTCCAACCACTTTCATTAAGAAAGACTGCTGGTGGTTGAGGAAGTTAATGGTTTTGGGGAGTGGGGTGGCAGGACTGTCAGTCCTCACCCACACGCACACTCCACCCCTGTTGACTTCACTCACACATGCAATTCCACTCTCACCACGAGTTGCAAAACACTCAGGCAATTGCAATTCGTGTCCTAGCCATTGTTGCTCACCTTCACGCAGGGAATTGTTGCTGTTACTCACGCACATCCAATTTCGCGTCCTCTCAGCTGTTGTTGTTCACCCACGAGCCCAGGAAGAGCTGTTCATTCCTCACGGGGTCTGATTGTTTCCCTCACGCACAAGAATTTCTGGGTCTTACCCACGTGATTTTCTTCTGCGGATTGGTGGATGGTGTAGTTGTATCTTTGCCTCATGAGCTGAACTATGGGTTTGGCGTTAATTGTTACTCATGCCCAGGTCGAAATTCTGTTAATTTCTTTTACTGCATGGTCTATGTAAGTCTCCCCATGGCTTCATTGTCTTGACGAACTGCTGATTTTCCCCTATTGTACTTGGGTTGCTATTGCGTTTGGGAACTATTGTAAATTCTCCTGAGAGTCATTTTGGCCACGATAGGGCCAATAATGACTCAGAAGTCGTTTTCCTGTTTAGGCTGTGATAGTTGACTTAGTTGCTTGTGTGCAATGGTTGGTATTCAGACTGTATTGGGAGTAGGGATGTGGGATGAGTTTTGCTTGATAAACCTGGTGGCTGGAACCACACAAACAGAGCTAGAGGGATGACCTTCTTCTCCATCACCCCTAAATAGCACTAGAAGGGAATGTTGGGCCTGAGGGACTGTGTAGCAGAGAAGGGACTGATTCCTTGTGTTGGGTGTGGATGGGTGTCTTAAAGGTCAGGCTAGTTTTGGTGTAGGTGTTCTTGGCTCTGTAATGAGCTCACCAGCTTAGCACTGAGCCTTTCCCACTCCTGGATGGCCTGATAAACCCGACTGTGTTGGCTTGGCTGTGTTTTGTACATCCTTGGCTATGTGTAAGCCTGCTAGTTCCCTTATTCCTTGGAGAATCATGCCCAGCTCGGGGGTGGCAGCGCTGCTGAGAGCTTAAGGAGCACGCTGGCCTATGGTTGGGTGGAACATTGCAGCGACGTAGCTGGTTGCAGATCTAGTTCATCATAAGATAAGTGATCTCGTGTATTTTACCTCTGAAATTCTATATTTACTGTTAATGAAAATGAAATGAACATGTTGAAAGAATGCTTGTTTGAATGTATGATGTTTCCACTGTGTCTGATAGATAATTATATCTGTGCATGATAAATTCTCATGTGTGCATAATTAGGTTCAACGCATATGTTTAAGCATTCTGTTTCCAGCAATTTTTATGCCTGTACATGTTTATGGGGCTCTTAGCCCGGTTGGATAATGTTTGGGTTGCATCCTCTTTGCCGGTCGGAGGCTTGGGGACGTGACAAAATCAGTATTTGTTTCATGTTTAGAGAGTCTAAAATGACTAACAAGACTGCAGGGTTGTAATGTCGCCAACATTTGAAAAAGAAAATTGTAGGCTATTTAAATAGTACATGTTCTGGACGTTAATTCATCATTTACGGAATATGTCAGTCATTGTTTACTAATTCAAAGTGTCGTAATATTTCATTACCTTTATATGTATTTTCCTATGTAATGCTGATGTGATTATTGACTATGTTTATATTACTCAAACTGGTTTAAATGATTACACTGCTAATGTTTATTATTGATCATACACGTGCGTATGCTTGTTCAATTGTATCTTACTTCCCATTTATCTGTTTTCTTTATTGTTTATGGGTATATATATCGAAGTTTCTCACTTCCCTTTAACTATAAATGGGTGGAGTGGTGAGATTTGTATCCCTTATGGGACCACTTGGAGAGGTAAATCTTTCTACATGTTGTTATGGGGTTTACTTAGTTTGTGTTTGAACTAATGCAAACTTTTCCTTTTTGTGCACGTTCATTCGATGGCGTAATATAGATACGACAACTAAACGTGACATCTTACGACATGCTTTCTATGCTACACTATCCTACGCCTATCCAAGACAAAAGAACTAAAGTCCTGGCCTAATTATTCCTACTGCTATTGTTTACGCAGAGTTGGGATTGTAAGACATGAATTTTTGTGTTTGACATTTATTATTGTGGATTGAGACTATGATAATTTTTATCCCTTTGCTATTGTATTTATAACATGTAAACAACAAAGTGTAAATCCTAGGGTTATAGATTTAAGTCATAATACTTGACAAACACTATATTAAGTTTTGGATATACTATGGTTTATGTGGCAAACCCTTCATGACATATTCCATATGCCATGAAAATATGGATTACCTATGCCAACAAGGGTTTTGATGGAGGTTTAATGAAAAATTGCAAACATTGGGGTTCAGAGTATATGGATGTGATTAGAAATCACATCGATGATTGGAGATAGGGTGGCACATTTATGGCTCCTTGCGATGGGGAAAAAAATTGCCTTATGCTCTGGTTTGTCATTGTTTGGAAATCCTTTGGTTCTGCTACTGGTTTTCTGCATGGTTTTGGATCTCAGGTTTTACCACTGCATGAAATAACAGGCTCACTCTATGCTGGAAAGGTATGCTCTCTGTCGGGTTTTGCAGCGTTGTATTATTTTTTCTTCGGGTTGAGGATTTAGCATACTTCTAATGGTGCTCTATTTCAATTTGTAGGTGACAAGGTGGCTTCCATTCATGGCTCGTTGGTGGTTAATAGTACTATCTATGATACCCATCAATAGGTAAGCCCTGCGATAGCATAGGCATTTTTAACTTTGCGTGTAATGATTAATAGATTGTTGAGATTTGTGTTGAAATGGTTAATGTTGTGAATATTTGGTCAAGGGTTCGACTGTATGGGTCTTTTGTGATAATGGGCATCCAGATATACATATGTACATATTATTTCGATGATGGTTTAAGTGTGGATAATTTGATCCATGTCTATACATACAAAGACTTAGAGTTGTAATCGTTTCTGGGTTTGTATCTTAATCGTGTGGGTGGATAATTTAATCGAAATATCTATGTTTTGGTTTTACATGAAGTGTTAAACTATGACAGTTCCATTACTTGCAATGGAACCCTATTGAATCATAACTATGTTCATTTTACTTGTAAATATTTATAACTGTGAAATATATGGTTTATTTATTGTGCTTAGGGTTTATTAATGCTATGGTCCTTATCTTGGCATACTTTCGTATAATTTGTAAATGACATGGTTGTAACAATGTAGACAGTAGGGTTTAAATGAATTCTTTTGGAATTTAAAATGGTTTGGATTTTGTTTTTAATGTTTATTATGAGGGAGGTTTACCTCTCATCCCTAAGCCTTGATATGGAAACACAACATCTAAATTCTATTGTTTTATTTAATGTAGAGTTGTGATAGAGTAGTGATTTCAATTATGGTTTAAGGCTGGGGTTTATAGTCAAGCTTTGATAGCTATGATTCAACCCTCATGCGAACACGTAGTATATGTATAGTTTGATGGATGTTACTCTGTGTATTTAGTTAAGTTAGTGTAGTTTATATTTGATGTTTTAAAATCGATCGCTACAGGATTCGATTCCTCATTAAATGTTTGTTTTTTATTTTGTTTGTAAATAAGGAGAGCCTACTGGATTCGATCTTGGTTTTGTAACACATTGGTTGGTGTTTCATTATAGCATGTGTGGTTTTGGTTTGGCAGAGATGCTAATAGGAATTGATCCTGGCTCCTTTAAATGAATGTGTTGTTTAATAATTGGTTTGTATTAGGTATAAAATAGGCTCTTAGGTTTGGTAATAAATAGTAGAGATATTTTATTTAATAGTTAGTCCTATTGCCAGACATTAATAGGTCCTGATGGCTGGCATGTTATACAGAGAATTTTATAATTGAAACTATTGTTTGGGGTTTGTTTAAGAATTATCTTCGTTATGTTTCTTTGTAAGTTTAGGGTTTAATTATGTTAATTTTGTTTATCTTATTTATGCTATAATGGTTTAAGTTTGAGTATTGAAATGGTATTTAAATTTATGTTTTATGCATAGTTATGTATAATAGTTTTGATAGGTGAAATAATAAGCATGTTGGCAATATGTCATATGCTAGCAGTGGAAGCTGTACAGTTGGATTTTAATTATCTCTTTGGTTGATAGTTTATTAGTTAATTTTAATGTGGTTTATATACATATAAACTATGTTTTTACTCTTGTATTTAGGTTGAACAATAACCAGGAAATCTAGCCAACTTAATTAATCTAGACTCTGTTAAATCATATATGCCCCTTATAGAAGACATAATTAATCATGTAAATAATGAAAGGATAATGCAAAATTAACAGAGACCATATTCTCTTATGGTTTTCAAAACTAATAAAAATATAGGTGAAAGTCTAACATTACATAATATGAATAAGATCTTTGTTTCCTTGACTAGAAAATCACGTGTAGGAAAACACAATAACCTGTCTACAGTTGATAGATACTATCTATCCTTCCAAAAATTAAATCGCTTCATATAACAAGAGAACCTGTGTAATCTATGAGGAAGATCAAGAAACCTCATACCTACAATTTGAAGCTATTTTAATGGCTGGAAACCCTGCACACTCAAACACACAACATTAACAAGGACATAGATAGTTTTGACCTCTGTTTAGATAACCAAATAACTTGTGAACTACCACATTCCACCAAACCATGACCTGGAACCATTCCTAGTTTAAATTCAGATACCCCCGAGTTGGTTCCAACATGTAGGTAGATTAGAGATCCTAAGGTAAGGCTTCCCTATCTAGGATAACAGGTTCTGTATCAGTTTTCTTTTCCTCTTGGGAAAAATGCTCTCCAATAACTCTCTTGAGAATAATCAGGTAGAAATGATGGAAAAAAATCGAAATATCACCAAGCCTCTCTTTGGCTTGGGTCTTTATAGAGACTCTTTTTCAAAAAATGGGAAGTTAAATAAAGAATCATTTGTTTTCTTGAAATAACCCTTTTTACTTAATTTAGGTAAATTTAATATTTAATTTTAACTTAGGAACTTTTGACTAGTTCCTACTTTGACTCTTTTAGGTATTTAATATTTAATTAATATTAGTAATA
>LPNX010552190.1:176330-211179 GCA_001517045.1 Pseudotsuga menziesii | reverse complement strand
TCCTAACCTAGTTGACCTAACCCCTACCTAAAGGCCTTAATAAAGAAGCGACTATAAACTAAAAAGAAAAGTGTGATGTGATTAGCGATCATTCTATATGATACCTAAAGTAAAAATGTTAACAAAGATATAAAGATCACACTTTTCTTTTTAGTTTATAGTCGCTTCTTTATTAAGGCCTTTAGGTAGGGGTTAGGTCAACTAGGTTAGGAAACTCTAAAGCTCCTTGTATGTTGGATTACCTTGTTTAACATGGTAGTTCCTCAGTACTTGATGAGATACATAAATTCAAACTTTCATTTCAGCACTTAAAAATAAGCAAGATTCGATCAATGTTTTATCATATTTGTTTTCACTCAGCATATTAATTTTTCAATAACTCTTAGTGTTTATCTAGAGACCATAGTCAATGCTAAAAAAATAGGGAGCTACAAATTTAGTGAAATTCCAGAGCTCCTCACTCAACACTAATGCTATGATGTATTTGTAGGATTCACCTATGGATACAATGGCCAAGGATCTAATGTTCTAGATCTTATGCTCAACATCAACTTGGAATTCTCTATGGATTATGGCCAATACTTCCAATTATTATATTTTCATGTGCGTCATATCTTCCTACTCAACACAAAGGTTTCATAACTCATGTGCTCCAGAGCTTCTCACTCAACACAAATATTAAAATACTTATTGATCTATAGCCTCTCGCTCAACACAAACCTCTCGTCAATTATGTGCTTTAGGTCCACGACCAACTCATGAAATCATACACATAAAACATATGTAATTGGATTACGCCCAATATATCAAACAAATAATCATTCTCATGTGTAGTGGTGTATTATTCCCAATATACAAAATAAAAAATCAAAGAAACATTATAATAAATGGGCTTATGCCCATAAGTGTTAGGTCAAAAATTCAAGATATTACATCCCTCCTCTCTTAGATCAACATTGTCTTTGGTGTTTTAGGGACTCAAAATGAATTCATGAAATGAGGCAGGGTAAGCCTCTCTCATGGTGGCTTCATTATCCCAACTAGCCTCATCGGCCTCAAAGTGCTTCCATTTCATTTTCAAGAGGATTATGGTGTGCTTCCTAAGATACACCTCTCTCTTGTCCAATATATAAAGGGGTTCGGGTAAAAAATCCCTTCAGGTTCTACCTCTAACAAGGACCAATCAATCACATGTTTAGTATCATATACATATTTCTTTATTAAGGATGTGTGGAAAACATTATGAACTCTTATGTGCGAAGGAAAAGATAGTTCATATGACAATGGCCTTCTCTTGGTTAGTATCTCAAAAGGTCCACAAAATCTTGGTGATAACTTTCCACACCTTCCCAAGCTCAATGAGTTTATTTTCTATTTTACTTTCAAGTAAACATAGTCACCTATCTAATAATATTTATCTTTTCTTTTCTTATCCACATAACTCTTTTGGCACTCTTGTGATTCTTTGACATTTAGCTTGACCTTGGTAAACAATTGTTCCAAGTCCTTTAGTAAGTCAGGATCTAACATGAGTTGATCTACTGGGATATCCAAAGCAACGAGCGTACTACAGTTCTGTCCATAGAGTAACTCGAAGGAACTCATCTTGGAGGAGGTTTGTTATTTGTTGGTATATGCAAACTATAGAATATGTAGGTAATATTTCCACTTGGTGGGGTTACTCATGACATACATCCTCAACATGTCCTCTAAAATTTGGTTTACCCATTCTGTCTTCCCGTCTTTCTGCGGGTGGTAAGCAGTACTAAAGTTCAACTGCATCTTTAATCCTGAGAATAAGGGTCTCCAAAAATTCCTGACAAAATTTGTATCTCAATCCAAGATGATTTCCTTGGGTATCTCATGAAATCTAAATATCTCCTTTAAGAAGATGTTGAAAATGGGTAGTACCTTGTTGGTCGAATTCACTGGAATGAAGTGTGCTGCTTTTGACAGCTTGTCAACTACTACAAGGATAGAATCATTTTTATTCTTTCTCTTTGGTAGACCTGTAATAAAATCCATACTAATGACATCCCACTTCCATTCTAGAATGGGAAATGGATGCAGTAATCCCGAAGGATGCTGGTGCTCAGCTTTAACTAGCTAACATTCTTGACATTTGGCGATAAAAAAATCTATGTTGGATTTTAACATAGGCCATAAAAAGTGTTTCTTTACTATGGATATAATCTTTTGATGTCCTGGATGCCCCGAGTAGGGTATACCATGAAATTTCGTGAGGATGTTGGACCTGATGTTGCCTTCTTCTGGAACATACAATCTTTCTTTGGACCACAATAGTCCCATTTTGTCTACCTTGTACTCTTTTTGTTGCTGAAACAACCTGTCCTCTTAGACCTTCTTGAGGATTTCTACATAGAAAGGGTCAACTATGTTGGTCGTTCTAATCCTATCATGAAATTGTGAATTAGTTTGAATTAAAGTCACCTCATATAGCATATGATCTCATCGACTTAAAGCATCACCAATTTTGTTGTCCTTTCCATTTATATGCTTTAGCTCAAAATGGTACTCACTAAGGAAATCCAAGCATATGGTCTATCTGGAATTTAGATCTTGTTGCTCAAATAAATTCTTCAGACTCATATTGTCTATTTTCAAAAGAAATTTCTTCCCCATGAGGTAGTGCCTCAACATCTTCAAGTCATGGATGATGGATGCTAACTCAATATCATGGGTGGGGTAGTTATGTTTGTGTTATTTTAACTTTCGTGACTCATAATAGATCCAAAATGTTTTCTACAAGCAGACTCCTCCAAGCCCTTCCTTTCTTACATCAATGCAAACAATGAGATCCCCATCGGGATCTGTAATTCCTAGTATTGGTACCATTGTCAAAAGGTGCTAATATTCTGAAAAATTTCCTTGCACTTAGTCTTCCATAAGAACTTGTTTTCCTTCTTTTACAAAGTTGTCATGGGACAAGATATCCTCAAAAATTTCTCAATGAAGTTTTGGCAGTAACTAGATAATCCAAAAAAGGACCTAATGTGAGTGACACTAGTGGGGATAGGCCAATACTCTATGGCTTTAATCTTTTTTGGGTCCACCGCTATCTCCTTCTAGGATTCGATGTGGCCGAGGTATTGTATCTATGGTTTGTAAAAATCACATTTACTAAACTTGTCGTAAATATGGTGTTTCCATAACACCAGTAGTAGTATGTGGAGATGCTCCTCATGTTCCTCTTTACTCTTAGAGTAAAATAGGATGTCATATATTAAGGCCAAAACAAATTTATCCAGGTATTTACTAAAGATATTGTTCATGATACACATAAAGTTAGTGGGTGCATTGTTCAACCCGAATGGCATCACTACAAACTCGTACTGGTCGTACCTCTTACGAAAGGTAGTTTTATGAATATTATCATCATGAATCCCTAGCTAATGGTATATGGATCGCAAGTCGATATTCGAAAAGATCTTGGCTCCTCCTACTTGATCAAAAAAATCATCGATCCAACGGGGTGGGTATCGGTTCTTGATAGTCATCTTGTTAAGTTGGTGGTAATCAATGCACATCCACATTGTACCATCCTTATTCTTTACAAAAATTATCGGTCCTACAAAAGGGGACACACTCGGTGGTATACATCCCTTCTCAATAAAATCCTACAACTGTAGTTTGAGATCCACCAACTCTTTTGCGCTCATCCAGTAAGGGGATTTTTAGGACGAAACTGACCCTGTTGTCAGTTCTATGGAAAAATATAGGTCTCATTTCGGTGCTAATCATGATATCTCCTCAAGAAACACATCCCTGATTTGTACAAGAACTATAAATTCCTCAACGTGGTGTTCCCTTTCAGTTTCTAGGTCATGAATGTTCACTATAAATAGTTTGTATCCTTTCCTAATGCACTTATTTGCTTGTAAAGCGGATATCTACCTTAAATAAATTTTCTTAGGTATGCCTTGAATCTTTACCTGATTCCCTTGGTGATCTGTACAAAAGACTGACTTGTGTAAACAATTAAGCATGACTTGGTGTTGTTCCAACTAGTCCATCCCGATAATTATATCATATGATCCTAAGGGTAGGATGTTCAGGTTTATCCTAGCAAGAAAATGATTCAGGTTTAGTTCACAATCTCTAACTATTTCATAAACCTTTCGCTTCGTACCCATGACAAATTGTATCATCCATGGTTACTCATGTTTAACTTTGTTTATTTTACATACATCGACAATTTTAGGTGATACATAGCTTCAACAAGCACCAGGGTCAATCAATATTTAAATAGAAGTACTGGAAACCTTACCTTCTATCTCAACCATGGAATCCTAATGGTCTTATTGTCAGCCATCCAAGAGTACATAAATTCTAGGTGTTCCATCTATGTCCTCTACTGTTTGTTCTTCTTGTAATTTGTATAAGACTCCACTGGTATTGTTCTTATAGTCTCGGACATATTGAGTCCCTTGGAATTTCCATCATTTGATTTGTAGTGGGGCAACACTGGTTCCCCCATTTGTTTTCTCTTTGTGAGCAATGGAAGCTGGTACATATGGCTTTGTAGCTGTGTTTTCAAGTTCTTATTATATGGAAAAATGTTGTTGTGTTTCTTGTAAGGAGGTGGGGTGAAACCCAGTTTGTAGTTGTGTTGGCCAAGATGTTGTCATTCTATCAGACTTTGCAGCACAGGTATATTATACAACATATTATACAGGAATCTTTGTATAGTAAAGCACACACAGCAGCAACGAGAAAAATGAACTCCAATACTTACATAAATGAGCTCCAATACTTACATAAAGGATAAGTCAGTTTGAAATGGTGGAAAATAAAAGAATAATATGATCTAATTTGAAAGAAACAAGTCAGCCGATCAAGCCAATGCGTCGAAGAAAAATAACAAAGCCAAAACTGATTATCTATCCGCAATGGCGGACAAGCGACCTGCATCGGCGACAGAGCGCGTTTCACTTCGGGTGGCTAATTGATTTGCGAGCCTCAATAGCGAAAGAGAAATAGGTTATAGACAGGCGATTGGAGGGTGGGAAAACTCTCAATCAGAAGCCAACAGGATTTACACTTCGGAGTCTTAACCACTTTGGGAGCCGCAACGACGGAGCAGTGAAGAATAAATCAATCCGTAACGACGGAAGACTAAAAGACTATGGGCTCCACGAAAAACAAACATATTGGCAAGCGGAAGAATAAAATACTACGGAAGAACAGTCCGATTCACAGCCGCAACGGGGGAAGACGGAAAGACTATGGGCTCCGTGGCAAGCAAAACATATACGATGAATGATTAGCTCCTTGAGGGGATGCAACGGCGGAGAATGAAAGAACAAAACGTACCGACGTGAAACCAAACAATCAGCTGACTAAAGCAAATGCATCGAAGAAGAATATCAAGACTGAAGCTGATCATCTTTCCGCAACAGCGGGCGAATAAGAAAATTATCTTCTGATTTAAAATGTATTCAAGCAATTGATGACTATTCGCGGAATGCAGAGAGTCAGAGGACTTAAAAAAAAAAATTAGTTAGAGACTTTGAAAATATATGGAATTCATGGAATGTGAATCAATCAACATTCAAGACGTTGAGAGTCTTGACAGTTAAAAATCTATTAACTATTTGGTATATGAAGTGTCCGTAACCGTTTCTGTAATAAACAGAGAGAATGTGAATCGACTGAAAAATATATATATACATATTGTAGCAAGCAGACTAGAGAGGTGAGCGTTTTTGAAAGGTAAGTTCGAAGATGAGAGATTGAGCACATTACAGAAAAGAATCAAAGATCTGGATAGAATGATGAATAGAGATTAACAGTTGCAGAGCATGAAGAGTCCAGATGAGAAAGAATACATGAATGATACAGTAACAGTTTCGGTGAGTTCTACATGTGCTTAGTCTTAATGATAAACAGAGAAAATGTACAGAGATAGAATTACAACATATGCAATACTGTCTAATTTAGAATCATAATGTAAATGCTGATTTATAAAGCCTAGTCATAGACAGTGAGGGGTTGTAAGGGTTTGATTCATTCTGTAACTCAAAGAGTTGTCTGGGTGGTAGGGTGGAGCAAGGGAGAACAAATTTCTCTGGGGTGTTGTAGCATCCCTCTGGTTGTTGCTAGAAAATAGACACTAGTTGGTGCTTGTATAATTGGAAGTTGGAGCTTCCAAAGGCAGCAGCCTCGTCTAGGTTGAAGCTCAGGAAAAATAAAAGAATGTAAAGAGGATTTGGCGCTTACCTTTCATTATTAAGAAGAAAATTTTTTATTGTTTCCTCATGAAAACATTGTGTCTTCTGTTCGTTGATATGATTGAATGTTGACTGTTATTTAATTTGCTGCTATATGTTGAATGGTTTAAACATATGCCCATAATAAATCTGAAACATCTTTTAAAAGGATGCACTTTGGTAAGTAACTGATTCAACCCCCCTCTCAGTTACCTTCATCCATCCAACAATTGGTATCAGATCCAAGTTACTTCAAATCAGTTTAACCACTGGAATCTAGATCCTAAACAATGGACAAGAAATCACAATTTACCAAACATGGACTGCCTCTATTTGATGGACACAATTATGCCTTTTGGAGTATAAGAATGAAACTATTTCTATAGTCTCAAGGATTTGATGTATGGCAAGCTTGTTTAAATACATATAATGTTCCAACAATTATTCCAACAGATCCTATAAGTCGAAGACTCTATGAGAGTAATTCAAAGGCTATGTATGGTATTCTAGGAGGCCTAGCAGCTTCAGAATTTGCTAAAGTAATGCATTGTTCCTCGGCAAAAGAAATTTGGGACAAACTGAAAACAATCTATGAAGGGGATGTTAAAGTTAAAAATGCCAAATTAGAAACATATAGATCTCAATTTGAAAGTTTAAAAATGGAAGAATCTGAAGATATAGCCACTTATTTCCTTTGAATAGATGAAGTTTCCAATACCATGAGAGGGCTAGGACAAAAGATTAAAGATGAAGATCTTGTACAAAAGGTTCTTAGATCTTTTCCTGCTAGATTTAATCCTAAGGTTTCTGCATTAGAAGAAAGAGCAGATTTAGATACCTTAGATATGGATACACTTAGTGGAATACTGATTGCATATGAAATGAGAATTTCTGGTTAGACTTCTTCCAGGAAAGAAGCAGCATTCAAAGTAGAAAATAAGGAGAAGAAGAAGAAAGAAGAAGAAGTGAACCATTCTGAAAAATCAGAAGAAGATGAAGAAGAAGCAAATTTTGTCAAGAGCTTCAAAAGAGGTACAAGTAAGTTCAAAGGTAAGATTCCTTTCAAATGTTTTGGATGTGGTAGAATAGGCCACTTTGCTTCCAAATGTCCATATAGTAAGAACTATGACAATGAGGAAGAAAGCAGTAAAAATCCAAATCAATACAAAAATAAATAGAAGAAGTCTTTCAATAGACGTACTTTCAAGAAGAAGAGTTTATTTACTAAAGAAGAAAGTGATATATCTGATTCTGATGAAAGTGATGATCAGTCAGATGAGAATCTTTTTATGGCTTTGGAAAATCAGAAAGACCAGTCTGAAGAGGAAGAAGACGGTGAAGTGGATTTGGAAGCAGAATTGGTAAGTGCTCTATGTGATTTAAGAAGAGAAAGAAAGGAATGTAGACATCTTAAGAGAAATGTTAAAGAACTTGAGGATGAGTTGAAAAAATCGAATGATTCATTTGAAAGCATTGAAGCAATGATGAGTGAATTAAAACTAAAACTGGAAGAAGCTAGAATCACTAAAGAATCTCTAAATAAATTAATTATTGAAAAGGATAAAGAGATTGAAAAGCTGAAATCAGAAGTTGTCTTATTAAGGAAGAAGTTTCAGGAAAGTAACATGAATCACAGTTCATCAATTGTAGATCAGATAATAGAAAGTTAGAGATCTGTAAATGATAAAACTGGACTTGGTTATAAGGTAGCAGTGACTAATGAGTTTTCTAGTTCAGATGTGAAAGCAATAGGTATGGAAAAGAAGAATGAGAAAGGGGCTGATAAGAAGTTAGTGGTTGAAAAACAAGAAGAAAAGTCAAGACCAAATGTTCAGAGAAGAACACCTGACAGGTATCAATACAAATTCAATGGCTATTGTTTTTTCTGTTACAATTATGGACACAAGGATGCATTGTGTGATAAGTTTTCAAGAAATATATCTAAACATAATGGTTATGAGAAGCCCATACATGGTTATGGACAAAGGATAGATTTGACAAGTCAAAACAGAAACAGGTTTGATCTGAATCATGAAACAGAATGCTATAAGTGTCAAAATTTTGGCCATATTTCAAGAAATTGTCCTACTAACTTTCAGAAAGTTAGTAAACCCATCTATACTCATCAACAAACTCAAATCTGGAAAAGGAAAACTGAAAATCTGAAGGCTGAAAAATGTAACGTAGCCCTGCAAGCTGAACATAAAATCAAATGGATAATAGACAGTGGATGCTCCAAACATATGATAGGAAGTAAACATTTGTTTATCAAACTAGACAAAGGAAAAGAGGGGTCTATCACATTTGGGAATTATCAGATAGCTAGAATAATTGGAAGAGGGACAGTATGTTTAAACAATAAGAAAAACTTGGCCGAAAATGTCCTGTTGATAGAAGACATGGAACACAACTTGTTGAGTGTTAGTCAAACATGTGATAAGGGACGCTACATGATATTTGATTCAAATGGATGTCAAATCAGAGATGTGAAAATAGATAAACTAATAGGTACAGCCACAAGAAGTTCAAGCAATGTCTATATTCTAGATGAAAAAAAGAATGAATGTTGTCTTAGTAATGAGAATGAAAGCTGGTTGTGGCACAAGAGACTAGGTCACATCAATTTTGATAATCTGATCAATATGAGTAAGAATGAAGTTGTAAGAGATTTACCATCTTTAAAGAATCTCTCAGGTTCAGTGTCCAAGCAATGCCAACATGGGAAACAAACAAGAGTCAGATTTAAAACAAAAGAATACTCCACAACTAAACCGCTTGAGATAGTGCATACTGATATTTGTGGGCCCATGAGAACAAAAAGGATGAAAGGAGAAAAGTATTTCTTATTATTTGTGGATGATTAAACTATAATTACTTGGCTTTACTTATTGAAAAATAAATCTGAAGCTTTTGACTATTTCCAAACGTTTAAAGAATTTGTTGAAAATGAATGTGACAAGAAAATAAAGTGCCCGAGATCTGATAATGGAGGAGAGTACGTGTCAAATGAATTTAACAAATTTTGCGATGTGAATGGGATAAAGAGACACTTCTCTTTGACTGAAACACCTCAGCAGAATGGGGTAGTAGAAAGGAAAAACAGAACAGTAGTAGAGATGGCTAGAACCATGCTCCATGAAGCAAAGTTGAGTAATGTGCTTTGGCCTCAAGCTATTCACACAACAGTTCACATTCTAAATCGATGTCTGCTAAGAAACAACCATTCTATCACACCATATCAAATGTGGAAAGGAAGACCAGCCAGCGTTAAACATTTCAGGATTTTTGGCTGTAAGTGTTATATCAAACGAGTAGATCCACATTTGGGAAAATTAGACTATAGAACCGATGATGGAGTATTAGTTGGCTACTCCTGTTCTAGAAAAGCATATAAATTTTATAATTTCATACTAAGAAAGATCATTGAAGCAATAGATGTAACATTTGATGAATCTGCATTCTTAAAAACAAAGACTAAGCAAAAGGAGTTTGAGATTCATGATATATTTGACAAGCACAGGTCAGATGATGAAGAGGATGAAATAGAAGAGGTTAAGGCTGATGACAGTGACAGATCTACATGTGATGATGAAAAATGATTCAGTCCATCAAAAAATGCAATTTCAACAAAATCTCCAAGTAGTCGAATACATAAAAATCACCCTGAAGAATTGATTATTGGGGATATAAACTCAGGTGTCGAGACAAGAAGTAAAAGACAGCAACCCGTCCTTGAAAAGTAGGTATCACTTCTCTCTCTGGATGAACCGACAAATGTGAATGAAGCTATCAAAGATGAACATTGGGTAAATGCTATGAAGGAAGAGCTTAGTCAAATAGAAAAGAATCATACCGTGGAACTAGTTCCTAGACCTGCAAACAAAAATGTAACAGGAGCTAAGTGGGTTTTCAGGAATAAACTAGATGATATAGGAAAAGTAACCAGAAAAAAGCAAGACTAGTCTGCAAAGGTTATGCGCAGGTAGAAGGGATTGATTACAGTGAAACATTTTCCCCTGTTGCTAGAATGGAAGCAATAAGGTTGATCTTAGCATATGCCAGCTCCAAACAAATCAAAGTCTACCAAATGGATGTGAAGTCATCTTTTTTGAATGGTGATTTGGAAGAGGAAGTCTACATGGAGTAGCAAGAAGGATTTCATGTACAGGATGCATCACAGTTTGTTTACAGATTGAGGAAAGCGTTATATGGATTAAAGCAAGCACCTAGGGCATGGTACTCCAGACTAGATAACTACTTGATGCAGCAAGGATTCAAGAAAGGTCACACAGATAGTAACCTCTACATTAAAGAAGAGAAGAACAGTCTGATTATTATAGAATTTTATGTTGATGACATAATTTTTGGGAGTGCCAATGATAGACTGAGCACAAAGTTTGCTGAAAGCATGCAGCAGGAATTCGAAATGTCTATGCTAGGAGAAATGAAGTTATTTCTTGGATTACAAATTAATCAATGTGACAGAGGTATCTCTATCTCTCAGACTAAATACATTAATGAAATGTTAAAGAAATTCAAAATGGAGGACTGTAAGCCAGTTGGTACACCTATGGTCACTGGATGTAAACTCAGTAAAGATGATGACTCTTGAGATGTAGACCAGACTATGTACAGATCTATGATTGGCAGTCTACTCTATGCTACAGCAACTAGAACAGACATTATGCATGCTGTTTGTTAGGTTGGAAGATTTCAGGCTTCACCTAAGAATGGTCACTTGTTGGCTGTAAAGAGGATTTTCAGATACTTAAAAGGAACAACAAATCATGGTTTATGGTATCCAACAGATAACTATATGGACTTATATGCATTTAATAATGCTAACTAGGCTGCATGTGTTGATGAAAAGAAAAGTACCAATGGTTCTTCCTTCTTTCTTGGAGGTTGTTTGGTAAGCTGGTCTAGTAAGAAACAATCATCTGTTTCATTATCTACAGCTGAAGCAGAGTATATAGCAGCAGCAGGATGTTGCACCCAGATTCTTTGGATGAAGCAGATGTTGAAGGATATGCACATACAGAATGATGATCCCATTCCTATTTTCTGTGATAATAAAAGTGCAATAAGGATTTCAAAGAACCCAGTGATCCATTCAAAGACTAAACGTATACCCATCAAATATCATTTTCTGAGAGAGCAGGTGTTGTCCAAAGACCAGACCAGATTGCTGATATTTTCACTAATCCATTGCCCAAATCTCAGTTTGAAACGCTTCGAGCTCAGCTAGGGGTTTTTCCACTATGAATATATTCTCATCCACATTATAGGTTGCCAAGCTCTTTATGGCTCTGATTTTTTATTGGCATATGGTTACAGCTTCTGCTTTCTTGTTTTCTGGACACATTCTATATAGATTGAAACAGTGACATGGGGAGTCATGATCACAGGGGGAGAAATATTTCTAGTCTTTTCCATGGATGTCAAAAGGGGGAGAAAGTTTTCAAAGTTTTCCATCATGTAAAAGGGGGAGTTTCTTGGCCAAGACGTTTTCATTATGTCAAACTTTGCAGCATAGGTATATTATACAGCATATTATACAGGAATCTTTGTACAGTAAAGCACACATAGCAACAACGGGAAAAATGAGCTCCAATACTTACATAAATGAGCTCCAATACTTACATAAAGGATAAGTCAGTTCGCAACAACGGAAAACGAAAGAATAATATGATCCGATTTGAAAGAAACAAGTCAGTCGATTAAGCTAATGCATCAGAGAAAAATAACGAAGCCAAAACTGATTATCTATCTGCAATGGCGGACAAGCGACCTGCATCGGCGGTGGAGTGCGTTTCACTTCGGGTGGCTAATTGAATTGCGAGCCGCAACAGCAGAAGAGAAAGAGGTTACGGACAGGCGACTAGAGGGAGGGAAAACTCTCAATTGGAATTCCATAGGATTTACACTTCGGAGGCTTAACCACTTTGGGAGCCACAACGATGGAGCAGTGAAGAATAAATCAATCCACAATGGCGGAAGACTGAAAGACTACGGGATCTGTAGAAAACAAACATATTGGCGAGAGGAAGAATAAAAGACTATGAAAGAATAGTTTGATTCACAGCCACAATGGCGGAAGACGGAAAGACTATGGGATCCACGGAAAGCAAAACATATACGGCGGATGATTAGCTCATTCAGGAGCTGCAACGATGGAGAATGAAAGAACAAAACGTTTCGACGTGAAACCAAACAATCAGCCGACTAAGGAAAATGCATCGGAGAAGAATATCAAGACTGAAGCTAATCATCTTTCTGCAATGGCAGGCGAATAAGCAAATTATCTTCTGATTTAAAACATATTCAAGCAATTGATGACTATTCGTGGAATGCAGAGAGTCAGAGGACTTAATTTTTTTTTCTTCAGTTAGAGACTTTGAAAATCTATGGCATTCATGTAATGTGAATCGATCAGCATTCAAGACGTTGAGAGTCTTGACAGTTAAAAATCTATTAACTATTTCTCATTTGCAGTTAGATGGTACATGAAGCGTCCGTAACCGTTTATGTAATAAACAGAGAGAATGTGAATTGACTGAAAAATATATATATACATATTGCAGCAAGCAGACAAGAAGAGTGAGCGGTTCTGAAAGGTAAGTTCGAAGATAAGAGATTGAGCACATTGCAGAAAAGAATCAAAGAGCTGGATATGATGATGAATAGAGATTAACAGCTGCAGAGAATGAAGAGTCCAGATGAGAAAGAATACATGAATTATACAGTAACAGTTTCGGTGAGTTCTGCATGTGCTTAGTCTTGATGATAAACAGAGAAAATGTACAGAGATAGAATTACAACATACGCAATACTGTCTAATTCAGAATCATAATGTAAATGCTGATTTATAAAGCCTAGTCATAGACAGTGAGGGGTTGTAAGGGTTTGATTCATTCTTTAAATCAAAGAGTTCTCTGGGTGGTAGGGTGGAGCAAGGGAGAACAAAGTTCTCTGGGGTGTTGTAGCATCCCTCTAGTTGTTTCCAGAAAATAGACACAAGTTGGTGCTTGTATAATTGGAAGTTGGAGCTTCCTGAGGTAGCAGCCTCGTCTGGGTTGAAGCTCAGGAAAAATAAAAGAACGTAAAGAGGATTTGGAGCTTACCTTTCATTCTTAAGAAGAAAAGTTTTTATTGTTTCCTCATGAAAACATTGTGTCTTGTGTTCATTGATATGATTGAATGCTGACTGTTATTTAATTTGCTACTATATGTTAAATGGTTTAAACATATGCCCATAATAAATTTGAAACATCTTTTAAAAGGATGCACTTTGGTAAGTAACTGATTCACCCCCCCTCTCAGTTACTTTAATCCGTCCAACAAGTTGTCCAAGAAGGTCCTAGACCTGTCTCGATTTTTGTTGATGTTTTCTTGCCTCATATTCCCATGCCAATAGCAAATCCTAGCTTTGTGTCGGGTGGTGTCCAAAGTTTTAGGCATATCAAATTCAATCCTCTCCCGAAAGTTGGGAAGAAGACATCCTAAAATATGTTTTTTTTCACTTTCTCGTCCTTTATGTATGGAACATAATGTAATAGATCAAAAAATATGTTAATAAAATCATCCATATTCATGGAACCCATCCTTAATTCATGAAACTCTTTCACCTTTCTATCAAAGAAACTTTCAGACATGTATTTCTCCAGAAAAATTGAGCAAAATTTACTCCATCGTATTTCTTTTACATCATCTTTCTTGATATGCTTTAGGTCTCTGCACCATCTAGTTTCTTTTCTTTTAAAATTATAGATGGATAGATGGCCTTTCATCTCACTCAAGTAGTTGTGTACTCAAAATTATTTTCTCATACGGAGAAGTATTTCTTCATCTTTTTTCTCGGTGTTGATCTCCCCTTCATAGGTTGGGGCTCTTATTTCTCTGAACTCTCCTTGGAGGCTGTCACCATCCCTCTATTTCTTTTTGCAAGGAGAAAGTGAATTATCACTAGAAATACCATCATATTCTCTTTCTAGATGTTCAGGGGTGTATTCTTCTTTCCCTTCTTCCTTTGGGCTACTAGCCCGTTTATGGCATAACTCTTTCTTGAACTTGTTGGTTGAATGAGTGGGATGTCCATGCGCGCTTCCTCCCATCATCTTCCGCAACAAAGCTTCATTAATCACTTGTTGTTATTTTCTTTCACTCATATTATAAACCTTGAAACTCTATAAGTCTTCTTGAAGACCTTGTATGGTTTTCAGTATATTAGAATTTAATTCAACCACCAGTTCTTCTTCCCAAGTGAGGGTATTCAGTTTTCCTTGCCGGTTGTTGTCTTCTTCTGGGTTCATGATATGAATTGTTCTTTGAATCACGCAATTTAAAATTTTAATAATAAGAAAAATTTTTTTATTTACAAAATTTTAAAAAACATAATTTACTTTCTGCAACGAATGTTTGGTACAGTCATTAGGTCTCTTAGTGTTGAAACTAGGCTTTGATACCACTTGTAATGTCCCCAAAATTTGAAAAAAAAATGTAGTCTAGTTAAATATTACCTATTCTAGACATTAATCCATCTTCTATGAAATATTTCGGTCATTTTTTACTAAGTCGAAGTGTCGTAAGTTGTCCTTACCTTTCTATGTGTTTTCCTATGTAATGCTGATGTAATTATGCACTATGTTTATATTACTCAAACTGGTTCAAATGATTACTCTGCTAGTGATTATTATTTATCATACGTGTGAATATGCTTGTTGAATTGTATCTTACTTCCTAGTTATCTATTTTTTTCATTGTTTACGGGTTCATTTATGGAAGGTTCTGACGTTGCTTTAGCTGTCAAGGGGTTGAGTGGTGGGATTTGTATCCCTTATTGGACCACTTGGAGAGGTAAATCGTTCTACCTGCTGTTACGGGGTTTACTTAGTTAATATTTGAACTAATGCAAACTTGTCCTTTTTGTGCAGGTTCATTCGATGGCGGAATCTAGCTACGACAGCTAAACGTGAAATCCTACGACATGTTGTCTATGCTAGTTTATACTACGCCTATCGAATACAAATGAACTAAAGTCCTGACCTAACTATTCCTACTTCTATTGTTTAAGCAAAGTTGGGGTTGTAAGACCTGACATTTTATGTCTAACATTTATTATTGTGGATTGAGACTGATAATTTTTATCCCTTTGCTATGTATTTATAACATGTAAATAACAAACTATAAAGCCTAGGGTTTTAGGTTTAAGTCATAAGACTTGAAAAACATTATATTAAGTTTTGGATATACTATGGTTTATGTGGCAAACTATAATGTCCCAAAAAATTGAAAAAATAATATAAAATTATAGGCTAGTAAAAACTACCTAAACAGAACATTATTATACTTGCGGAATATAAAGTATAGTAGTTGTACCACTATTTGGTTGTAAGTTGTTATTAAGTTCTACCATCGTTCTTTCGGTTATACTTATTGTTGTGCTTTAATTGAGATGTTGTAATGTTGATTACTACTTCGATTCTTATAGTTATACATTGTCGTACATGTATCATTACTTATTTATATGCTTCGTTCATTCTGCATATTATTACTTTGTTATTTATATGGTTCTAACTTAACTCTTTTTGTTGAAAACAAGTGGACAGAGTGGTGGGACTCGTTCTCCCATGATGGTGTGAAAGGTAAAGTGTTCACTTGACTAGAAGGCTTACTTAGTTCTTTGAACTAAGGCACCTCTTTCATCTCGTATGTAGATTATACTTAGAAATAGAGACTTGTTTCTAAGGAGTGTTGAATGTGTTGATCATTAATGCACGTGCTATTTGTTACTATGCTTCATTATAGACTCAGATTGATAGTAAGGTAATTATGACCTTCATTATTTATTTAACCTAGATGAATTATCTATGTGATTCCTATCATTCGTGTTAATTATATTTCAGGTTTATGTTATTATAAGCATTATCATATCGCTTGTTTATTTCTTGACAAGTTGTAACTTGGTTAAAGACTGAACTTGGAGTTTATTATGGAAAATACTACCATGGCATATTTCATATTCCATGGTTTCTAAGCAGTAAGCTTAGGGAACATGCAAGTTGGCCAAGAGCATAGTTTGCAGAGTGACATAAATTAGCTAAAGCAGTAGCTCAAAGAAAAAGAAAGGTTTCAAAGGAAAGATTGGGGACAACCCAATGGATGTGGAACTTAGTCTATGAGGGTTCTTTGCTACCTCATTGAGAGGATAGCATCCCTTGTGGAGCTAGATATTAACACTCCATTTACAACAATCGGTTTATGGGCCTGGCAGAGTTCAAAAGGATCCTATTCATTAGAAAATTATATGAACACCCTTCAGCTTATCAAATGCACATTTTCGTTCATTTTAGACCGTCAGATAAAGAAGAGATCTCGATATACGGTGGTAGATTCCTCCAGAGGTGAAGACATGCAACAACGAAGATGATAGAGGAAGGATTTGTAGACAAATGATCTGGGATCAAAAGGAAGAAGAGCGACGATAGAGTGCGATTTTGTCCAAAGGACATGAGGGAATGGTTAAGTTTGGCATTCACAGAGTCTATTAAAATGAGAAAGCAATGAAAGGTTGATATCAAGGTGAAGCCCGATCAACATCCCAAAACAATTTTGCTGAGCCAACATGCTCGTTAGAAGGAACATTCCCAAATTGCGAAACAGGTTAAAGGGCAGAAGTATCCGATGGTGGAGATGAAAGAAGAAACAGATCTATGGCCCTAGCTAATTTCACGATCCAGAATTGTGTGGATAAAGTCACGATTCCAAATTGTAAAAAGTGGTACTGGTTGTAGATATCAACGGTCATGAAAAAGAAGGGAATAGATCTACGGTCGAGGTTCTTTTCACGATCTGAACTAGGGCAGACAACGTCAGGGTCCCGATTGATGAAGAGGTGGTAGGACCCACTTAGATCGATGATTGCATGGGAGGGTCGATCTCAATCAACGAGTAAGAGAATGCCACGATCTAAATTTGCTCATTGTATCAAGAGAGGAGAAACTGGTGGTAGAAGTAAAGAAATGTGGATGATGGACATGAAAGGTTCCCCAATTCAGATGGATGAGGAGGCCTCAAGGATATAAGTTTTGCATCCAATGCATATATGGTAGTGGAGGAGACATTCATACACGTAATCTATCTCCCAGCGAATTGGCTGATTCCCCTGACACCATTAGTGATAAAACTAAGGAAAAGGTCGCATCCAATGACACTAACTTTCTCGGCTCATAGGTTTGGGACGTGGTACATGTAGAGAAAAGAAATAAGGAAGCAGGAAGTTTAGGTCTTTGAGGTGATGAACTTTGTGTCTAAAAAAAGAAAAGAGATGTTATGTACTAAATCTGAAGGAAATAAAGGTTGAATCCACATTCTTTAAACCAGCTAGACAACCACGCAGGAAAATGCTTAAAATCCTACCCATATCAAATAAGTTAATTAAACATTAGAGGATAAGATCCCCACCCTGGCGTCACACATTCTATTGTCACATCGACCAGTATTCAAGAGTATATCCTTCTCGAGGTCATTTTGGCTGGCCCTATATAGTGTCATCCCCTGAAGTTGTTGAAGTATGGAAATGCACAGACGATGAGGGATAAAGGTTGAAATATGAGAACTATTGAGTTCTTTCATAGATAGTTGTGAGTGTGTGGTTTGAGAAGTTAGTTTTAAAAGGGGTACTAATGGTCAACTAACATAAAATTACATTTCTTCATCATCCTGGTTATCTACTCTAGGAAATCACCAACCACCGAGGCACAGATGTTAAACACCTGGGGAAGTTCACCTGCTTCCACACCACCCTTCCTTCAGATGCAATATGCATGGGTTTATACATCCAGAGATGCCCCTATGACACCTCCAGTTGTAGTCATTTCCTTCAAAATCCCATCATGTAATGGTGGCTGAGTTGTTGGAGTGGATTCTTAGGTTGGGATAGTGTAGGCCCAAATTCTTCCTCATCGCTCCTATAATATCCACTTGAAAATTTTATTGGAGGAGAGGAGGAAGTCGATCACGCACCTAGATACATGGCCTACAAGAAAACACTACTCATAGGAGGGAGAGAGTGGTACAAGGATGATAAGTATCTTAAGATGTTTATCATTATCAAGTACATGGCCACCCCTTTACTAGTTCCCTCCTATAGCTGTGTTACCAAATGAAGGAAGGGTTGGGAAAATGGTCAACTGCCAGGATAGGGATTTTCTTGTTAGCCTTTGAGCAACATCGTTTGAAAGAGGCAGGCTAGTCAAAGGAGGTAGAAAGGCATGTCTGAAACGGTTTGAGTTGGAAACACACCATCAGTAGGAAACATAAAGATCACTTTCGCGTTACCAGGATAAATAAAACTCTGTACTGTTAGTCCACATTACCATGTGGTACAGATCCATAATGCTTATAATTATTTGTAAATCATGGCTATAGTTCCACTCTCTAGACTGTTAATGTTTGATTATGAACGAAAACAGTTTTTAGGTATGTTTCGAAGAATAACCTCAGCAACGAAATAGTATAAATACACTCCCCATAGAGTGCGATAGGGTTTGGTTGGGAAACATTCAAGGGTTGAGGCTCTCCATTGTAATTAGTCTCTGGTTTCTGTGTTATGAATAAATTGTAGAGGAAGGATTTTCTTTCAAGGAAAATATTCATCTGTCGTTGTTTCTTTGAATATGTAATTTATTTACGTGAAATGTCCATTTTGTGTTCAATCCAGTTTGTTAATTTCTTTCATGTTTGAAATGAGTGTATAATAGTTTGGAATTCATACATGCTACACTCCGTCTGTTGTTTCAGATATTCATTTCAGTTTTCTTCTAAAGTTACGTAGAATTAATCATGTAGATGCTCTACGTAATGGAATGTCCCCTCTCATATACTAATCTCCTGCTAAATATCTCCTAATTGCAAGATCGACAGCTATCTTGTCTCTGTTTGTAAATTTACGCTATTCTTTACATTTTGCAATATGTTCCCTACCCAGACCTTCGACTCCATTTCGCAATGGTTCCTTACTCTGATAGTCCCACCTACTTCTTATATTAATGCACCCTCCTTATTTAGGAGTCTGGCCTGCTGACCATTCTTGATCTAATATCCTACGTGAATTAAACCTAAAAAACAAGCAACATATCCCTCTCTGATTGTTCAGGGCCAGAGGCACAGTCTAAAGTGGTTCTGCTGTTTCCCAGGAGAAAGGCCTTTTCCACCCAACCTATGGGCTCAATCCTGGTGCTAACAACTACCATGGCATATTTCATATGCCAAGGTATTAAGGATTAACACTAAGGTATAAACAATACATGCCATATGTTATACTTGTTCATGGTGGATTATCTTAAGGTTGGCGCATATATTACATAGACTAAACATTACACTATTCATTACATTATATTATACCCTATGTAAATATTAGGGTGGTGAGTTATAATGTATAGTTTGCAACTTCTACGATGGGGTTTAAGTTCCTGCATGGTAATGGAGACCATGATATTGTAACAAATGAAAACTATGTAAAAGTAGGTTTTGGGTTGTTAGTTGACACCAGGTTAGCACCATTAATGTTTCTTGGGGTTTGGGGCAGCCCAAGCTTAGGGCTTGACTCCATGAATAGTTTGGTCATTTCGCTTTGTCTGTGGATGATTGTGTTCTCATCTATGCGCTGTGAAGGAGGAAATGCCCTAGATGATGAAGGTAAGATTCATTTGGTTTCATGGCTATGTTTTATGCTTGTTTCGTGGCTCCTTCTTGGTTACACTTATCATCCTCAGAGTTTTTTGTTATGTTTGCAGGTGACATGGTAAGCGATGTTGGTATGGCTCAGAGTTTCGCTGTCAGCTCAAGGGTGATGCCAATGTGGCCATGGTAAGCCTTATCTACAAGCGAAGCTTGTCACTTCTGGACATTATGGGTAGGACTAGGTTATATCGTTGCTATTGTTAGGGTTTTGATTTTCCTTCAGGCCTATGTATGTAAGGTTTGGGTTTGTAAATACTAGTGCCGTTAGCAGGAAAATGGGGAGCTCGAGCTTCCAGCAAAATCTGTATTTTGTTTATGTAAATCATATTTTTGATTTGGGGTTTTAAGTCTGGGAAACACCATTGCTTGCAATGGTGCCATGGCCCTTGGAAAGACTATGTAAACTTTGATTTCAAACTTTAACGTGACTATGTAAATAATCTATCTTGCATTTTTTTGGCAATGGTTGATATATGGGACTGTGTGTAAAATCTTATGCTGCAATAGGTGTTTAATTACTTGTGTTGGATGAGTCATTTTCCTACATGGATGCTCTGTGTAATTTCTTGTATTTAGTTCTTAGCTGTAATGAAAAGACAGTGTATGGGTTGATGGCCATGTCGTGCATGGCATGAACCCTTCTCATAGTTGGTGGGGTAGCTTGGTTGGTTGCAATCTTTATTGTTTCATTTTATTAATAAGATATGTGAAAATGTGAAGAATCCATGAGTGAAAACCCATGATGGCTATCGTTTCTATAGATTTACTTTTATATGGACTATGTATTTAGTTATTTGTGGCTGTGGTCATGCTTAAAGCATGGCTGTAGAACCTAGGGTATTGCCACCTTGTTGTAGAAAATTTATTTGATTTGATAAGCCCGCATACCCTTTGTGTATAGCGTGGATGTAATTTATTGTAAACAAATACTCTACATGGTTTGAATCCTCGTCGTGTTTGATTTATTGACTATGTATGTTTATATGGATGCGATTTGGGGTTTATATGGCCACAAGATTCAATTATTTTCCTTCCTTGTATATAACTATAAATTTCATGGTTTAAGTGTTATATAGATCACAGGCATGACTATGTAATTGATTACTGCTGATGTAATTTAGGTTGTGGTTTTTATTATGGTATGCAACTTGGATTTATATACCCATAGGGGTTGATCCTATGACCTTTGAAAGCTTAAGGGTTTAGTTTAAATAAATAGCAAGTTATTTGGTTACTGTTTAATATTAACTGCTGTAGGTTTTAATATAAAGCCATCATGGTTTTGTAGCAAATAACATGATGGTTTAGAGGATTCATTCCTGTGACCTTAATGTAACCTCTGAGTTCATTAATTAATGATTATGGTATTATTTTGGTTAATTATTTTACTATGGTTGTGAGCGATATTAAATGGGAATATTCGATTTCAATGGCATATTTTTTTATTATGTGGACTTATATATTGGGACTCTAGATTTTAAATAGTGAAAAGAGATTTCATCTTGGACCAAAGAATGGTCGCGATGCTTACTCTGTTCGTTGTTTATGATGATGCTATTTTTAATGGAATGCTTTAGTAATTATCTTGTATTTAAATATGTAGACCTTGGAAGGTATAAAATGGTGTATTTATCTTATAAATAGTTATAGTCCGTACTTAGTTGATTTAATTTATATTTCCATTCTAGAACTGTTAATGTATACTTATAAATAGTATTCTAATTTGTTTAATGTTGATATATATAGTAGTTCAGTTTGTAGATAATATCTTAGGTTATCTAGGTTGTAAGTTTATACTTATAGGTGTAAATAACTTACCTCTGAACTAGTTTATTTAAATCTAAAACATGCCTATGCTCACAAATGGAATATGTCAGTAGAGTATAAATACCAAAGGAGCAGATAAGTAATAGATATGAAATAAAGCCTAGTTTGTACTTAACCTAGTTTCAATAGTAAAACTAATATAGGAATTAAAACTAGGGTGCAGAACCCTTGATGAACATTTATAATTAAATTAAACATGTAGAAGTAAACTGATGAATAAACCCTAGATAAATATGATATATAAAATGTCCTACAACCTAGGGTTAATATTTAGAATTGCAAATCCTAGCAGATCTTAAACAGAGAAACAAACACATAGGGTTAGGAAATATCATGTAATTATTTACCTAACATAGCCAACATTTATTATAGGAAAATGGAATAGGCACTCTAGGGATTCATACCTGTAACTTGAAGCTCTTTTAATGGCTAAACATATACACTCAAATAACCAACATTAATAATTCAAAGGATGATCCACCCTTTGTTTTTTTATGGCCAAATCAGGTGGGAACTACCACGTTCCACCCAACCATGACCCGGAACTATTCCTGGTTTTAATCTAGATCCCCCCAAGCTAGAATACAACATGAAAGTAGCTTAGAGATACTAAGGTAGGGTTTCCTATCTAGTATATCAGGTCTAGATCAGTTCCCCTTTTTCCTTCCAGGAAAAGTTTCTCCAATAATTCTCTTGAGAGAAAAAGAAGCAGAAAATGAATCCTCCAAATGATAGATCGACACACCCAAGCCTTTCCTTGGATTGAGTCTTTATAGACATACTTTTCAGTCAAAGGGATAGTTGAAACAAGAAATCTTGGTTTCTTGATTTAACCCTTTTCAATTACTTTGGGTAATTTTTTTAATATTTTTACTTCAGAACTTTCAACTAGTTCCTAATTAGACTTTTGTAGGTTTTTGAATATTTATTATCTTTAAATAATAAATAATAACGGATGTAGATTTTATTTCTTTCTTTCATCATTAATATTATTATTATATTTATTCTTTATACATCCCCTGTATAAAATACATAATAATATAACATTTGTTAACATTTGTCTTCGGGCATCATATATCATGATTCCTAGACTTAATGATGCTTCTTCATTAAGGTCAAGTAGGTAGATGGTTAGGTCTACTAGGCTAGGAAGCTCTAAATATCCTTCCATGTTGGATTTCCCTCGTATAATGTGGTAGTTATTCAGTTCTTGATGAGCATACATAAATTCAAAATTTCATTTAATCACTTATAAATAAGTATGATGAGATCAATATTTTTCTTGATCCATTTTCACTTGAGAGTTATTAAATTATTTTCAATAAACCCTGGTGCTTACCAAATCCCACACTCAATTATTTAACAGGGATTTACAACTTAGTGCAATTCCATAGCTCTTCGCTCAACACTATTGCTAGGATGTACTTGTACGATACACCTAGGGATACAGTGGCCAAGGATCTCATGCTTGAGAGCTTATGTTGAACATCAACATGGAAGGCTCTAGGGATTATCCCCAACACTTCCAGGTCTTATATTTTCATGTGTTCCAGAGCTTCTCTTTCAACACAAATGTAAGTAATCATGTGCTCCAAAGATCCTTGCTCAACAAAAAAGATTAATCACCCATGTGCTCCAGAGCTCCTCGCTCAACACAAAAAATTAATTACCCATGTGCTCCAAATCTCCTCGTGCAACACAAAACATTAATTACTCATGTGCTCTAGAGATTCTCACTCAACACAAAACATTAAGTACTCATGTTATCTAGAACTCCTCGCTCAACACAAAACATGTCATCAATCATGTGCTTAAGGGTCCATTCCCAACACAACGAACATATATATATATATATATATATATATAATCAACAATTTGATTATGCCCAATATAAAAAAAAATCATCATGTTCATATGTAGTGGGGTCTTCGACCCAATATATCAAAATAAAATATCAAGTCAACATCATAATCAATAAACACATGCCTATAAGTGTTAGGTCCAAAATTTGGGATATTACATCCCTCCCCTTTTAGAAAAACACCGTCGCCGGTGTTCTAGGGAATCGGAATGACATCATGAAACAAGGCGGGGTAATCCTTTCTCATGGTGGGTTCATTATCCCAAGTAGCCTATTCAACCTCAAAGTGCTTCCATTGGCATTTCAACTGGACTATGGTGCACTTCCGAAGCTGCACCTATCTCTTGTCTAGTATATGAATAGGCTTAGGGAAAAACTCCCTTTCAGGTTATACCTATAATAGGGACCAATAAACAACATGTTTAGTATCATAAACATATTTATTTAACAAAGATGCATGGAAAACATTATGGTCTCTTACATGCACAGGTAACACTAGTTCATATGCCACGAGCCATTTCTTAGCTAGTATTTCAAAAGGTCCACAAAATATAGGTGCTAACTTAGCACACATACCCAAGCTCAATGAGCTTCATTTGGGTTTTACTTTCAAGTAAACATGATAGCCTATTTGAAAGTATTTATCCTTTCTTTTCTAATCCGTGTAACAGTTTTGGCATTCTTGTGCTTCTTTAAAGTTCACCTGTACCTTGGTAACCAACTGTTCCAAGTCCATAAGCAAATCAGGCCCTAACATGAGCTGATCCACCGGGCTATCCCAAGTAACCGGTGTTCTACACTTCCATCCATAGAGTACCTCAAAGGGACTCATCTTGGTGGAACTATGATAACCATTGTTATATGCAAAATCTGTGAGATGCAAGTAATCCTCCCACTTCATGGGGTTTTTCATGACATACATCCTAAGCATGTCCTGTCACATGCCCCAATTTTGAAAAATAATATTATCTTATTTTTTTTTATTCCAATACATTATGTTAAATTATATGCTAAGTTGTAAATGATGACTCAGCAGAATCAAGGATATTGAATGTAATTCTGAATATTTAATTATAAATAAATAAAAGTGGAGAGAAAAGATTGGGAGAGATGTTAAAAAGAGTGTTACTGGTCAAGTTGGTGGAGGAGACTGAGTGGAGAGAAAATAGACAAGGGGCAGAATCCTCAAACACTTCCAATGTTGCAGGTGGAAACCTCCCTACATTTGGGGTCATGATCCCCTAAGAAAGTTGGATCAGAGTAGGTGGCTCAATTAATGACAACTAACCCAAAAAGACCTAGGCAATCTTAATAAAAAAATCCATTGAAGAGAGCTGAGGCTGCTCATTATTCCAAGAAGAGAACCATTCAGGTGAATGTACTTTAGAGGATTTCATTGGAAGGGAATTTGTGGAATTTGTTTGAGGGGAAACTGCAGAAAGTGATCTAGTACAGCTATTCAGCTGAAGGATCTTGCTGCTGAGTGGAGAGTTAGTACTGAGTCATTGGACTAGTATTTTGTTGCTTGCTCCACCAGTTCTCAGCCAAAGAGACCGGGAACAGGCTCGGTGGTCCTAAGAAGACGTTGTTTGAGAGCTCTCCAGGAGTTGGTAGGGAGGAATAGCCTCCCAACGCTGTTGTCATCCATCTTTAAAACAGGTTCTACAGTATTTTATTTGCTGTGTTAAAAGTTTAATCTGAGAATGAATGATTGATGATTGATTACATTTTTTGTAGTGAACTGATAGAGCTAGTAACCCTTTAGATATTTGAATATTGAATCTGTAATTGATGAAAATAATCCTACCTGTGTTTTTCCCCTTCTGGAATAACCAGACCGTACTCTAGCACAGGTAGTGTGTTTAAAAATAGATGAAGAATATGATAGAAGACTGAATTGAATAGATGTATTATATATTTCATAATATCATAATAATTTATTTATGTTTGTAGGTTATTTTCAGTAAAGAACAATAGACTGTCTATTTCCTTTTATTGTTTAACCATCTTGTTGATGTAAGTAGGCTAGAAAAGAAATAGCCTTAACTCATTACAGGTAGAAGGTTTATCATAGTAATAAGTTACTCAAGTAAAAAAAAAGTATTTAATACAGTACATTATTTTGTTAATTGTACAGGAGGATAAACTATGTCATGTTATATATATATATATATATATATATATATATATATATATATATATATTCTTAGTATTTTATTCATTTGCTTATGCAGTAGAAAAGTTACAGCTAAACTATTTTTTATATTTATTCAATAAAGGTATAAACTAATAAATATATAGTTTAATTACTAATCATAGTAATTTAAGACTAACAGTTATTATTCACTAAGTAAGGAAATGTAAAGAATAATTTTGGAACTAAAAATAAACTTAATCAAAATATTTAAGTTCTCCTATCTTATCCATTTTATTCTTTCAATAGGAAAAACAACAAGAATACAATAATGAACAACATATACAAAATGTATACTTATAAAAAGAACTGTTCCTTTTTAATTTTACAAACATGGTGTATCTGTAAAAGCGAATGATAAGGTTGAAACCCTTATATATATTACAATTACAAATGTCAATGCATCGAAGTTATAAACCAAATTAATTGGATTATGTAACTATTAAACAACTAGGTTATTATAAATTTACTTACAGTCCTTTAAGAATGAACAAAAAGACATTGGATTATTATTATAAACTAGAAATTTCCATAGCACATTGTAATACTAATTAAAATCCAAATTAAATAATCAAGAGAATTTGTTAAAAATTAACTACATTAATTTGATTTAAAACAAGGGTTTCCATAGGATAAACCCTAGCTCTTAAATCTAAGAAAAAATGAATAATAATTATAACTAAACTATGACTATATATGTCTATCTTAAAACCATTAATTATAAACTTTTACAGAGTACTTTAAACAATGCATAGAACTTCACTTACAGTCAAGAAAGGCAAAAACTCTAAGTACACAGAGTATAATGTTAAGCATTTCTATAAATCGAGACAAGCTTGAAGACAGAACTGTCTTTACAAGAGAGCTATTGCTTAAATTTTAAAAATCCATAAAGCTAAAAATTAAAACAAAACTATTTACATTGCTTAGTTAAGACCGAGTTTACCCATCGACTAACGAGGGTTTGAAACTTCGCAAATCAACAAACAACCTGTAAAAGAGACCGCATATTTTATGGTGTGCCTAGGAAAGCTTCCCCAACTCCAAGTAATTCCAAATGACCACCCTGATACAAGTAGGGTAAAACCCACCATATTGACCACGGGGCTTACCCGTATTAATCCATGAACCATGGCATTCAAAGACTGTCTGCATACTTCCTCGAAAGTGGATGTATGTAGTCACGAGCCTCCTGTATGGAGTTTTAAATACAAAGGTCAGAAATTAAATAACCTAAGATTTGTTTATACTATCGTAACAGCAAAAACACCTGCTGCAAGTTAAATGAACACTAAAACTTTTTTACCTGTGAGTTTGAAATGTCGAACAATCTCGTGGAAATTACTATCACCAATGGACCTTGCAAATTATAGACCCAATAGCTTGTAAATGATAAACCTTCATGCAAAGGTGAGCCACGAGGACGACGAAAGAAAGTTTGAGCAGACAGCAAGCCAAGGGAAACGATAGACTCAACAAAACTTGCAGAGTGAGAACTCACAGCCACTAAGAATGGCTTTAAAATCAAATACCAGAGGCAAAGGCAATGCTAACCCAAGACTCGGGACAACTGGAATAGAGGAGGACTTACAGCCACCATGAAAACCAAGTAGAGCAGCCTCAAGGGCCAGCGTGAACTGCGGAGAGGAATGAAAAGGGTTAGTGTTAAAATGATTCTTATATCTTCCACACTTGGCCAGGAGAAGACCACATGGTCACAATAAATTAAACCATGTAGTGGATAATTTCTATAGTCACCTCCATACAATAATAACCAATTATTTAATCATTGAACACGATGTGTAAACTATATCATAAACCAAGTTATTTCTTTGTAAATCGAATACAATGCTCATCATATGATATGCTAGATCAGTGTTAGAATAAGAACGTTAATCTTTAAGTTGACCTAGCAAAAAGGGATTACCATTAAACTTTGGTTAATTCCTAAAATCGTTGATGCATAGAACTTATTCCATCATTAACCATATGTCTATATTATCGTAACATCTCTAATATGATATGGATGTTAATAACTCTTTTATTTAAACGTTGACCTTGATATGGATAGAAGTCATATGTTATATGGGAGACCTCAAGTTAAAAGGTTTATAACCACTGAACATCTAGAGTTTTCTTTATGTAGAAACATTATAGTCTAGGCATGGTTAATCTCTTGTAAAACGACAACTCAAGTTATAACATTCATAAAATGGCATAACGTAGTATTATATAGAATCATAAACTCTTTTTAAAACTTGTTTATGACCTTGAATTAGTTATAGACTTCAATGTCTAATAAACAAAATATTTTATACATGTTTATAAGTCATATAGGAACTAATAAATCAAATGGTAGCAAAAACTATGAAGTTGACAAAATGTATTGTAAGAACACTTTTATGAATTTCTTTTACATAGTTCAGAGCGACGAAACTGTGATAGATTTTGGTTGTGACTCAACTAGGTAATTGCTAATGATTCACCATGTCTAGGGTGTTAGTAAAGTGGTTATATAATTATACAAAATAACTAGAAAGTCGACCATTTTCAGAAGCATCATTTTCAGAAAAACTATTTGTAGACAGTAACTTAATACAAGAGGAGTATTATAGAAAAATAAGCGATTGAATAGGAATGATCCTATTTGAGTTCGAAATCATTAGAACCACATGGTTCGACATGAAGTTAAAGTATAGGAAAACAATGATTTCATGTGAGAAGGCATTATGATTTTTGTTTGTACAAATCAAACTTATAATGTCAAGAAGGTTATAGGCTGTAAGTTTTCTCGCAGAAGAGAAATATCGAATAGTTGTTACACGGATGAGATAATATGTTAATGTATACATATTGACAAAAAAATCATTATAACATTTCAAGTTATGCATACTAAAGTAGAAGTTACTTGCAACTAAGATTATAATTTTACAGCCGCAAAACATATCTTACTGTCGCTACATCCATCTGAACTATGTTACAAGAAAAACTGAAGGAAGCCAATTGGTTTTACCTCACGGAAGTTGTTTGGAATTTAACAGCTTAATTACTAAGCTTTATAATTGCAAATAAAACACTGCTGGATACTTTATGAATTTTAAAACGTTACTCGTTCGATCATACCTGTAAACTTGTAAGAACCAATAATCTTTTGTGTTAGCATAAATGTTAAGTAAGCCCCGTATTCAAAAGTTAGATTCCACCTACTTGACATGAAGAAACTCATCAGTAAACTAAAATAAAACAATACGCAAGTAAACCTTATTATTGTTACAAAATAGAACTGTTGAGTTAGCATAATTGAGATTTTGTAAAATTAAACACTTGACTATTTCTTTTATTGCTAACCTTTAGTTGTTAGTAAACCACAAGTTTTAGCATTTGTTGTTATCTCAAAATTTTAAATTTTTGTGAAAATTTGGGGTTTTGACATGTGGTATTAGAGCACAAGGTTCAAACACTAGGCCTTGATGAAGCCCAACTAGATTTCATGAAACAGTAACTTAAATTATTATGCTGATGTATTTTATTTTAAATGTTATAAAACAGAGAATTGTTTTCTAAAGTTTAACAAGAAGGTATGGAAAGGCTTGAAGAATATGCAGAGGAGGAATCTCCAACTACTGAAATAGGAAATTTACCAAGAGATCCTATACGAGAGGACTTAACTACCAATTCCTCAGAATTGTTACAAATTGTAAAAGACTTAAAAACTGAAATGGAGTCTGTAAAGCAAGAAAATGAAAGGATTCTAAGGGCTCAAGAAGAGCTGAATCAGATCAAAACTAAAAAGTTTCAAACTGAGGGTAGGGGTAGAAGACCAGAATCAGAAGATGCTAGTCATCAACGTAAATCTAAAAGGATGAAACATACAAAAACTCAAAGTAATTCATCTTCCAAAGTGTTTGGTGAACAACGAAATTACCATTCTACTAGTGAAAGTAGTGGTGATAATCTGTACACTAAAAAGAGGAAATACAAACCTTATGAGGAAATTTGTGGTGAATTAAAAAAGATAAAACCACCAACCCTTAATGGAGAGACTGCGAAGAGGGAGGAAGTTGAATCCTAATTATCTGGGATGAAGAAGTACTTCCAAATATATAACTATTCTAACCATTTAAAGGCTAGAATGGCTATATATAACCTCTCAGGAAAGGCTGACATTTGGTGGCAGGACTTGAAAAGAGTTAAGGGCATAAAAGAGAAAGATGTTAAATAGAGTACCTTTAAGAGGTATTTCAAAAATAAATTCATGTCTAAGCAGTATTATGATGAGAGAGCCAAAGAGTTTTATGAGTTGAAGTTAGGATCAATAACAATGAAGGATCTGAACAGCAATTTATTAAGCCTACTTAGGTATGTACCATACCTTGTAGATGAGAAACCAAAGGTACAACGATTCCTTAGCTGTCTACCTTATCATATTAAAGATAGAATTGGATATGATAACAGAAAGACCTTGGAGGAAGCTATGAGAAAAGCTAAGTTTTGTTTTGAGCAGAATCAGAAGAAAGAAGGCTTGGCCAATTGGAAAGCTAAGAAAAATAATAATCAGTTTGAACAAAAGAAGAAGGATTTTGTGCCTAACAGAAATTTCAAAAACAATAAGGCCAAAAATTATTCTAATAACAGTAATTTCCAAGGAAACAAGAGCAATACACCCAACAATCAAAATAATTCTAAGGTATTGTGAGGAAGTTGCTTGAACTTCTTCAATAGGTCCCTATATACCTTCTCAATTTCCTCCTTTATATCTAGAGGAATTCTATCTTAGAATAAATGAGATGCCTCATAAGCTTTATTCTGCTCCATCTTAACCCATGAATCCTTACTTTTCTTCTTAGCTCAAAAAACCCTCTACATTTTTTTCCCATGGGGAGCCATCCTAATTTTCCATAGTACACAAGTGAGAAAATTACTTCCCTTTTCTTTATCAGAGTCCCATTCATATGTAAATAGTAATTGAAATATGGGGAAAGTGAAAAAAATGGGTCTTTCCATCATTCTTATAGCACATTTTCCCTTTGACTCCATGGAAGTCACCATTATACCACCACATATGTCATTCATTTTCCATAAAACCTTCTCCATCATAAGTGGTACTCTCCATAGATCATAAGATGTTATCATCTATATGAGGATCCAATTGTATGCCTTACTCATCATTCCTTGCAGTGGGCCTTAATTGTGCATTCACGCAAATATTAAATAACTTTGTACCTTCTCTCTTTATCCATGGAGGGATATGCTCATTTTGAGTGGCATTCAGAGTCACCACATGCGTATTTTTGTGGGCCCCATCATAGAACCCTATGTCAGTACCATATCCCTATGATGATCATATGTCCTTCAGTGCTAGCCGGATGCATTTCCAGACCCATTCCTGATTACTGAAATCATGCAGTTGTCGTACACAATACCTCTACTTTTTTACCTCCACTAAATTTCCTAGCATGTGAGACACCTTGTTTCCATTCCTTTTGACATGGAAAGAAAATTCCAGGTGTGTGGGATGCGCAACATCATGAAAATATTCTCCACACTATCAACAATCCTCCAAATGTCCTCCACCTTGGACAATTCTTTCCCACTCTGAAGATTCCTTTCCATCTAAATGATGATCTAGGAGTCTCCCTCAATGTTTGTCTGTTCTAAGTTATAACAGGTGACTAGGTTCAAGTGTACCATAAATCCTTCCACCTCGGCCACATTATTTGTTTCATCATCAATGTATCAATACATTAGAGTATATATGGGGTCTAAAATGGGCCTTGTAGAAAATTGTTTCATGGACAAGTGTGTGATGAGTAAGATTTTTCAAACCAATATAATTTAAGTATTTTTGTCAACTTTTATGGTTGAGTTGAACCTATATAAGTCAATTATTCTTATGTGTCATATTTTTATTTAACATTTGCTATCTCCATATAAATCTGACCTTAATTAAGATTTGAGAAGTTCATCTTGAAATAAGTGGTGTTATTGAGTACATGGACATGGTTACATGGAGATGGGTAGCAACAAAAGGAGCATAAGAGGTGTTATTGAGTACATGGATATGGGTATCAACAAATGTTGTTGATTACAATACTAACAATGGATACATCTAGCATCAACAACATTGAAAGGAGCAAGAGTGGTGTTGTTGAGTACAAGCCCGATAATGGCAACAACATATGGCATCTTGTGTTCATCACTCTACACAATGGAAATCTTGACACCCATTATCAAAGATCACCATACAACTGATTATACATGTTATATTTGACATGTCTAACATGTCCCATGGAAACGTATTCCAAGTTCTGTTATTTGTCCACTCCGATCAAAGATTGCATGAAAATAATTCTAGATCGATAACTAGTATTAGTTTCTTATTCACCACTAGTTAATCGTGCTTGAATTCCTAATGACACTTGGTATTTTAATGCTCTCCTTCAAGGTTAGATTACATTTTTCTAGATTATACATTGATTAATGTTATGTTTATTTTTTTAAATTATACATTGAACCTGGAATTGAGAAAAAATTCCAAAAATTCCAGTGTTGGATTTAAACAAAAGTAAGATTTTTTTTCAAAATAATGATTATCGTATCATGTTTTATGAAAGCTACATGTCCACACATTAACACTATAAGGTTTAACCTCTAGCTAAGGGTTCACTATACATTTTGTTCGATGGGCTAAGTGAGATTTGTACTCGTGATGTCACAAGGAGTGCAACACTCTATTGCTACTTGATTTACAACCATGCTAGATTAATTTTGTATAATGTAACAGCCCTCCAAGAGGTTGGGCAAAAAAAACTAATATGCATGCATATAAATTAATCTATATATGAAAAAGAAGTTAAGAACATCCATTTCTTTCTTTTTAAAATAAATTACGAAATAGGTAAGTGTCTACATATATTAACAAATGGTAAATTGATCTACATACACCCATTGATTTTAATTATTCCCATTTTCAAGTGCAACATTAACAAATTAAAAAAAAAATTAAAATACCTATTCATATCGCTAGTAATTTCCATTTGAGGATGAGGCCAAAGTTTGTTTTGTCATCAAGCTACACTATAGTTGCAGTCATTGTATTTCCAATCATACCGAATCCACCAGTTTCCTCCCTACCATTCCTTGACGAGTGCTCTCTTTCCCCTGGGACCCCCGAGATCAACGGAGACGACAATACTTCTCTAGAAATAGAAGTATGACACTAGGAAGCTATTAGGAGGTTCGCAACATCTCTCATGTCATACTAAAACACACCTTTCGACAGTCACCTCTGGCCCACAAAATGCAAAATATTATGGCAGGTTCAAAAATATTTTTGAGCCCTTTATCTCTTTTCGGTGTGTACAAGAAGTTGAGGGTCTCTTTTGGTGCGTTAGATGCAATACAAAACTAAAAAAAAGGCATCCATTGTAGCGCTCTGCCTAACAGTTAGAGTAATGTTTCCAATTCTATGTAATGTTCTCTATCAAAACATTTAGATTGTATTATAGATTTATATCCAAGTCTGTTCTATAGAGAACTTCATGGATTTTTCATAAATTAGACCATAATAGCATTCATGAGTTTAGTATCTACATACCTGAAATTTAAATACCTAGAATTCGTGGTAGATCCAATAGTTTGTTGTAAACCTGGTTCCTTCTTCTTCCAGCTTTCCATCCGAGCCTTAATCAACAAAATGATGTGCCTCCCTGCCGACCAGCTCTCATCATGTGCTGGCCCTAGGAAACCCACGGGTTTCCTAGCCCCCGAGCCCACAGACCAATAATACCGAGAGCAGCTTTCTCTCCATTTTTTATCTTCTCAGTCTCAGAGTCATTTACAGGTACTCTTATCCTTGAGTTGTCCCCCTCCTCAAGTATTTTTCTCCTTCGTTTTTTTTCCCCAGAGTCCAATTTTCCCCAAAATAAATCCAACCTCCCCACCGCCTTCCTTCCTAAATTAGTCTATTTTATTATATGTATTTGACATGTGTTATGAATTTATCTTGACTTGTACGTGTCAAAAAAATAAATCTAACCAAATGTCATACATTACCAATTTTAATGTTTTACGCAATGGTAAAAGACAGTAAAATAATTAGTATATTTTAATTTAATTAAAGTACTTACTAATAAACATTAATTAACATTAATTGGGGATTAATATAAGTTTAATTTAATAGAAGTACTTACTAATAATCATTAATATTAATATGGGGCATTACATACACCCACCCTTCAGGAAACTTCGTCCCGAAGTTATGGTCAAAATAGTGATACTAGGTAAATTTATAGGTTTAAAGCAATTCACAATTACTTAGTTAACCTATCAACTATTTAAATATTTCATACTAGCGTGCATGTGTGATGTGTGCATGCATGGCCAGTACATGCACAGGCTACACATGTACTATAGCAAAAACCCCTAAATTCTAACTGATACAATTAATATTTCACGCAACAGGACCCACACACAGATATAATATGATTTCTTGTGACATTCGGAGTTATTTAACAATTATGTTCATATTATTTAGTCAGTTAAGATTGGTACCTACCATCACTAATCCGGTATCATAATTGTCCAACATTCAACCATAATAACTAAAATGTCCACCCATCCTAACCTACGTCCGCATCCTCCCTATCCTTCCTCTGCTAGTATAAAGTGGATGTCGGCTTCACCGATCTGACCACATAAGAACCTGAGAGCGATAGCGTCGGATGAACAGCGGACCTAACCTCTCCTAGCAGGCATCCGACCGTCGTCATCACAACAACATGGGGAGCGTGTCTCAGCACGGCCCTCCCACGACCTCGGGTACTCGACCGTCGTCATCACAACAACATGGGGAGCGTGTCTCAGCACTGCCCTCCCACGACCTCGGGTACTCGACCGTCGTCATCACAACAACATGGGGAGCGTGTCTCAGCACTGCCCTCCCACGACCTCGGGTATCATAAAAACATAGGGTGGAACACATCCATCCCTCGG
>LPNX010552190.1:128115-170323 GCA_001517045.1 Pseudotsuga menziesii | reverse complement strand
TATTAAACCGTCATTAATATTCAGACCTACACGACATACTTGACAGAGTTAGGATTTTATACTATCTTGACAAATACCTACTAAATTATAGTTTTTTTTTTACTGATTTTTTTTTGTGGACTAATTAATCCATAATCTTTCCAATACCATAAATGCATAAGTACTTAGCAAAACCCTAAACGCTACATTTCACACATAACGACTAAACCCTAAATCAGACTTGGGTCGATAGTGGACGTATAACGTGCTTTCTCGTGCCATTTGGGAAAGACTAGGGTTCCCACTTGTAATTTACTTCTATCGAAGGCATTAGATTAAATGAGATTCTACTTATAGCTCGCTCTTAAATGCAACCCAGAACCCCTATTTCTCTCGACTTGGAGTGGGGTTTAAAGTGTATCGGAAACAAATGGCTTTAATGGGCCGCCTCTGCAAGTGCGAAATGTTGAGTCTCTGCATTGCAGGGGCGCCTTTGCGAAGGTATGCCGAACTCATTTTTTTTTGTTCTCCTTAAAAACAAAATTTGTAAAACTGTAGAAGAAAGAATTGTACTGCAGAAAATAATTTAATGAATAATATATCGTTGCACTGTATGGTGAATAAATGTAGTTGTGGAAGTGGAAGGATGGGGTATAAGGAAGGGTAGTTTTTTTTTTTTTCAGCAACAACCATTCGATGTTTCCAGGCAGTGCTGTTTTTTTTTTTTTTTCAAGCTACATGCCCTTTTATTTATTTATTTATGATATACAAATTTACATACTAGTGTTTATAACTTGCTTTGATTTCAAACAGTGAAGATTGTTTTTTGTTTTGTTTTGCAGGTAAATAACTTTTGATACAAGGTTTAAGGAATGGATTGAGCCTAAGAGGCTACCACGAGAGTTCATTAACTAATCCTTCATACCATATTATACTATTGTATGGAACAAGGTTCCCAGTCCAAATTTGTTTTGTTCTTATACTTTATAGCTAGTTTCTGTTTTTTTTTTTGAAAGATTTTGTTTCTCGTTAACTTACTGGTTTGAAGTAAGCGGAAGTAGGCCCTATGGTTCCAGATTTGGAACCGGGCTCTGATACCATCTGTAGCGCTCTGCCTAACAGTTAGAGTAATGTTTCCAATTCTCTGTAATGTTCTCTATCAAAACATTTAGATTGTATTATAGATTTATATCCAAGTCTGTTCTATAGAGAACTTCATGGATTTTTCATAAATTAGACCATAATAGCATGCATGAGTTTAGTATCTACATACCTGAAATTTAAATACCTGGAATTCGTGGTAGATCCAATAGTTTGTTGTAAACCTGGTTCCTTCTTCTTCCAGCTTTCCATCCGAGCCTTAATCAACAAAATGACGTGCCTCCCTGCCGACCAGCTCTCATCATGTGCTGGCCCTAGGAAACCCACGGGTTTCCTAGCCCCCGAGCCCACAGACCAATAATACCGAGAGCAGCTTTCTCTCCATTTTTTATCTTCTCAGTCTTTACAGGTACTCTCATCCTTGAGTTGTCCCCCTCCTCAAGTATTTTTCTCCTTCGTTTTTTTTCCCCAGAGTCCAATTTTCCCCAAAATAAATCCAACCTCCCCACCGCCTTCCTTCCTAAATTAGTCTATTTTATTATATGTATTTGACATGTGTTATGAATTTATCTTGACTTGTACGTGTCAAAAAAAGAAATCTAACCAAATGTCATACATTACCAATTTTAATGTTTTACGCAATGGTAAAAGACAGTAAAATAATTAGTATATTTTAATTTAATTAAAGTACTTACTAATAAACATTAATTAACATTAATTGGGGATTAATATAAGTTTAATTTAATAGAAGTACTTACTAATAATCATTAATATTAATATGGGGCATTACATCCATCAACTTGCATGGATATTTTGAGACACTTACTCAATGAATCTTGCGATCAGTAAAAAACAAGAAATGTAGGAAATTGAATGAACTTTCCAAATACATATTTTTTTTCTATTGAAAATGTTGTTAACTATCTAAAGTTAGATAAATTTTAACGGGCATTTTTTATTTTTCAGACAAATTATAAGGTATATGTTTTTGTGGGTGGAGCGTCTAAGTGTCTAAATGATGGAATAAACCTACGAAAACCGGTATACATATAGAGAACATATAGGACTAGTGCACGACTATTTTTCCAATAATAAAAATAATATTTTTAAATTTTTTTTTAATTATCTAAGAGATCAAACCTCGAAAACGATACGTCAATTGTGGGTGCAGCATTTGAATGTTTTAATGCAATTATTTGGAAATGGTTTTTTTATAGCATGTAGAGGTTGGTGTTCTTTAGTGCACCATACAATTTTTTTTTAAATGGTTGAGAAACGAAAGAGATATGGACAAAACACTACCAATGTGTTTTTTTGAGTTGAGGAGTGATGACAAAAGATAAATAAGAAAAAAATAGAATAAATTATGTATTCTTGTTAAAATTTACATATTTAGAATATGCCAAAAATACCATATCTATTTCTAAAATCTCATAAAAAATGGAGGTGTGCATCATAATCAGATGAACCGCTAAACATGAGCATATTGAAAATTTGGATATAATGCTGAATTAGCCATGGTTTATCATACTCCAAGGCACAAGCATGTTGAATCCTAAGCAAAGTACAAAGCAGACACAAAGGCATAGGAATTCCATGAAAGCATGGGTAAAGGCTCGGCCTTATCATTTGGAGGGAATAAATTTTTGAATTTAACTAATACGTGAGCGTGATTTAGCTAAACAAAACACGTGCGCATTTTGTATAATCACAATGCATGCACATTATATAAAAACCAATCACGTGCGTGTTTTGTAAAAACAAAAATAGCATGCATCAACATCATCATGCTCATCTTCATCATCTCCATCTTCATCATCTTCATCATGTTCATCTTCATCATCATCTTCATCATCATCAACACCATCACCATCGTCATCATCATCATCCTCATGATCATCATCATCACCATCAACATCATGAACATCATCATCACCATCATCGTCATCATTAACAACAACATCATCCTCATCATCGTCATCCTCATGCTCTTCCTCCTCATCATCATCATCATTATCATCATCATCATCATCATATTCATCATCATCATCATCATCATCATCATCATCTTCATCATCATCATCATCCTCAGCATCAACATCATAAACATCATCATCACCATCGTCATCATCGTCATCATGATCATCATCATCATCATCATCATCATCATCATCATCATCATCTTCATCATCATCATCATCATTAACATCGCCATGTTCATCATCATCATCTTCATCATGTTCATATTCATCATCATCATCATCATCATCACCATCATCATCTTCATCTTCATCATCATCACCATCGTCATCATCATCAACTTCATCATCATCATCATCATCATCATCATCAACACGATCATCATCATCACCATCAACATCATGAACATCATCATCAGAATCATCGCCATCATCATCAACATCATCATCACCATCGTCATCATCATCGTCATCTTCATCATCATCATCATCATCATCATCATCACCTTCCTCATCGTCATCATCATCATCATCATCATCATCATCATCAACATGATCACCATCATCACCATCACCATCATCATCATCATCATCATCATCATCATCATCATCATCAATATCCTCATCCTCATCGTCATCATCACCTTCATCATCACCATCATCATCATCATCAACATGATCATCATCATCACCATCAACATCATGAACATCATCATCACCATTGTCGTCATCATCATCCTCATCATCATCATCACCTTCCTCATCATCAACATCATCATCAACATCGCCATATTCATCGTGATCATCTTCATCATCATCATCATGATGTTCATCTTCTTCATCATCATCATCATCAACAGCAACATCATGAACATCATCATCATCAACATTATCACCATCGTCGTCATCGTCATCATCATCATCATCCTTATCATCATCATCACCATCAACATCATGGACATCACCATCCTCATCCTGATCATCATCATCATCATCATCATCATCACCATCATCACCATCAACATCATCTTCATCATCTTCATCTTCATCATCATCATCATCCTCATCATCATCCTCATCCTCATCATCGTCATCACCATCATCGTCGTCGTCGTCATCATCGTCATCGTCAACATGATCATCATCATCACCATCAACATCGTGAACATCATCATCATCATCCTCATTATCATCCTCATCATCATCACCATCACCATCATCATCATCATCATCATCACCATCAACATCACCACCATTCTCATCATCATCTTCATCTTCATCATCATCATCATCATCATCATCATCATCATCATCAACATGTTCATCATCATCACCATTGCCACCACCATCATCATCATCATCGTCGTCATCCTCATCATCATCATCACCTTCATCATCTTCATCATCATCATCATCAACATGATTGCCATCATCACCATCAACATCATGAACATCATCATCATTCATCATCATCATCATCACCATCAACATCATGAACATCATCATCATCATCATCATCATCATCACCACCATCAACATCATGATCATCCTCCTCATCATCATCATCCCCATCATCATCATCACCTTCATCATCATCATCATCATCATCATCAACATGATCATCATCATCACCATCATCATCGTGAACATCCTCATCATCATCCTCATCCTCATCATCGTCATCACCACCATCATCATCATCATCGTCATCATCAACATGATCATCATCATCACCATCAACATCGTGAATATCCTCATCATCATCCTCATCATCATCACCATCAACATCATCTTCATCATCTTCATCTTCATCTTCATCATCATCATCATCTTCATCATCATCATCACCTTCATCATCACCATCATCATCATCCTCACCTTCATCATCATCATCATCATGATCATCATCACCATCATCACCATCTTCATCTTCATCATCTTCATCATCATCATCATCATGATCATCAACATCCCCATCATCATCATCACCTTCATCATCATCATCATCATCATCAATATCATCTTCACCATCATCATCGTGAACATCATCATCATCATCATCATCATCATCGTCATCATCCTCATCCTCATCATCGTCATCACCATCATCATCATCATCATCATCACCATCAACATCATGAACACCATCATCATCATCCTCATCATCATCCTCATCATCATCACCATCAACATCATCATCATCATCACCATCACCATCAACATCATCTTCATCATCTTCATCTTCATCATCTTCATCATCATCATCCTCATCGTCATCATCACCTTCATCATCACCATCATCATCATCACCATCGACATCGTGAACATCATCATCATCATCACCATCAACATCATGAACATCATCATCATCATCATCATCCTCATCATCATCCTCATCACCATCAACATCATGAACATCATCATCATCATCATCATCCTCATCATCATCCTCACCTTCATCATCATCATCATCATCATCATCATAATCTTCATCATCATCATCATCACCATCGTCATCATCATCATCATCACCACCATTCTCGTCATCATCTTCATCATTATCATCATCATCAACAACAACAACATGATCATCATCATCACATTGCCACCACCATCATCATCATCATCATCCTCATCCTCATCATCATCATCACCTTCATCATCATCATCATCATCATCATCATCATCATCATCATCAACATGATCATCATCATCACCATCATCATCGTGAACATCCTGATCATCATCCTCATCATCATCATCATCATCATCATCTTCATCCTCATCACCATCACCATCACCATCATCATCATCATCATCACCATCAACATTGTGAACATCATCATCCTCATCCTCATCCTCATCACCATCAACATCACCATCATCATCCTCATCATCATCATCACCATCAACATCATGAACATCATCATCATCCTATCTTCTACTCTTTTCATCAACACAATATTGTTATTGTTTAGGAGGTTAGATAACAATTTTATTGGATAGACTAACTATCTTAATCAAAAAGATTTTATTTTATTAAATATTTATATTTAACTTGAATGTATTCTAAATCATGTCAAAGTCATGAAGTATATGTTTATTTCTAAACTTAATAATAAATAAATTAAGAAATATTTAAGAAATTAGGAAAGCCTTAGCCATGCACCCACCCCATTAATTGTGGTTAAACATATCGCGTGCACGTTTTGCCTACACAAATCATGTACGCGTTATGACTATATATACCGTGTGTGCGTTTTTGGACTGTTAAAACAGTGAATTGTCTTTGTCCGAAAGCAACTTCAATTTGTTTCTAATAAAATTCCGATCAGCACGCTTTTTTTTTTTAAGAGCACAAGTTTTCCCATAATACTCACAATCTACACATTCTCCAACATTTTTTTTGTTATGCAGGTGCAGCATTGAAGACATCTTTCATGGTTGATGAGCACATAGGATAAGATATCAAGCTTCAATGTCATTTCATGGTGATGGTGGATATAACTTTCATTTGCTTATTATTCAAGAGGACCAAAGGAAAATTTTCCCATTCATTATTGTTTTGATGGGAAATATGAACAATTGAGAAGGAAGATTGAAACACCTTGACGGATCAATAGTTATAAAGCAAGTTAAAGGTTTGGAAGCTTGTAATTGAGGAGCAGCAAAAACAAACTATATTGACATTGATCATTGTGGTGATGGGGAATGTATGTAACCGAGGAAGAAAATCAGTAAGGAAGAAGAGACCTCAAGAAGTCATCGAAGAAGAGAAAGAAAAGAAAAGAATAGACATGATGAATCAGAGGCTTTCTTTGGAAACTAATCCAAATCCAAATCCAAATTCAATTTCCACAATAGTTTTTGAACAAGCACCCCATGGAAGTATTCAAGAAGCAAAACGTAGGTGCTCATTAGGGGATGTTTCAAATACCACATCAAGTCAAAGTGATAAGTTACCATCTCAAGATGAAGCTCATGAAGAGGCAGTGTACATGGAGCCTACTGTTGAAGAGGCATTGGACATGGAGCCTACTGTTGAAGAAGAAAATATTAACCAGACCATCGATGAAGATGTTGGACTTCCACCATCCAACTACCAGGAAGACAGTGAAGGACAACAAGTTTCTATTGAAACGCCAGAGCATATTGTTGATGCACTGGATGATAGAAATCCAACCCCCTTACCTCCATTAGAAAGCACACGTTGAAGAACTCCGAAGCATATACAAGTTGATGAAGGACTCCTCAATTCCATTTAAGGTACGCTATCTAAACGTAGTATTGCTTATCAAACTCAACAGATACTAAATAAATATTTCGAAGAAAATGTGATGGAGATAAATGTAGATTATTTTTATCATTGTTAAAATCTAGGGGCATGAATATTGTTAGGAAATCGTTAGGGATAAATATGATAAAGCCTTCTGGACCAAGTTCTCATATAGTTAAATGCTTAGTAGATGCCTTTGGTAAAATTGGTAAGAACACACGGTCAAAGGACCGCAATGCGGCTCGTCGTAAATAAGAACACCAGGGTCCTTCTTTTTCTCAAGCCTACATATAAACTAGTTAATTTGAATGTAAAAACCCTCCGTAGGTATTCTATTAGAAGAGAACATCTCGACACAACCACCCAGACAGATTTTTGGGCCTTTATTGGTCGGTTGCCACGTCGTGACATGAAGCTAGTTGATGCAATAAAGGGACCAGTGCAGAGTTTTTCGCATGATCACACAAGGCCTTATTCAAACCGGAAGGATGTACTAAAACTGAGAAGGGGTTCAAAGGACCGTGAACCACATATTAAGCATCTTTTTGATATAACACAAACAGAACTATACGAGAAATTTAGGAATGAACATAGAAAATTGAATTTGGGGCAAAGATCTTTTGAGAAATGTAAGCCCTGGTATGTTAGAATAAATACTCTTCGTAAAACTTTTTGTTGTAGATACCATGTAGAATATGAATATTACTATGAAACATTTTTGTACATTCGTTGTGTGTTGCATACTAACCATGTGCAGGATTGCTCCTTGACAATACCACCGACCTCATCAAGAGAATTCATTCATAGTATCATGTGCAATAGGCCTGAGGGGCAAGCTTACTATGCGAAATCTTGTTTGTATGGAACTTGTTCTAACTGTGTTGGAATGGCATTATTGAGCCAATGTATGCATGAGACTAGAGACAATGAATTTGGGAATATGGTTACAAACATGAAAAGTTTCAAATATATCAGCTATGAAATAGTCCCAGGGAAAGAAAGCAAAAAAATACAATTGGTGACATCTCAGGTACATGCATTTATCTATAAATTTATGTTCAAGAATAGTTGCATTTCATTCCTTACTTACAAAAAAACATGATATTGAGATCATTTTGTGTCAACAGGTACAAGTTAGTGTCTTCATCAAGGAATTTATTGAAAAGACACGTCAATATGTTCAGCATGTCCACTTGGCACGATGGCAAGATGAGAAGTTTAGAATATGCATAGATACATTTCCTCGTGGTACTATACTTTCAGTTGTTGATTTTGCTGAGAACTACACTCTGCAACCTCAAAATGAGATCCAAAGTCAGTATTATCACTCTGAGCAGGTTTCCTTGATAGTGCATATCACATATAGGCATGGCCCAAACAGTAGTGAAGAGCAAAGAGAAATTCTAAAGGAATATCACTTCTACATAAGTGGTGATAGGTGCCATGACTTCCACTACGTACGTCATTGCTTCATCATGTTCTATGATCATTTGAAGGGTAGGAACATACAGATGGATCGACACTGGATTTGGTTTGATGGATGTGCTGGTCAGTTCAAAAATGCATGCATAGTTCAATGGTTGTGTTCATTGCATAAAAACTACAAAGTTCCACATGTGTGGAACTATTTTGAGACTGGGCATGGTAAAGGAGAGTATGATGGAGCTGGAGCATGTCTCAAAACAGCCCTACGAAGAGAGGAATTGAAATTATCTACAATATCTACTATTCGAAATGCTCAATCTATAGTCAGGTGGTGCACTTCAGTAATGGGAGAGGAATCAACTATGCGAGTAGAATCCACAAGAAAGAGACATGTGGAGAGATTTTTTTGGGAGGTCATAGACATAGATCGTTCACATGCATGGGAATGCAAGACTGTTCCTGGGTACTCGTGGTTTTCATTCGGTTCAAAGTTCTGATAACCCAGTATTTGAGATTTGGACCAGAAAACTCGCTTGTTTTTGTCCGCCTTGTTGTGATGGTGACTAGGATGTGTGTGAATCATTGGATTGGGTTGATGGATGGGATCGCATATCACTTCCACATGATCAGGATGCAATTGTTGAGTTAAGTTTGTTGGAAGAAGACCAATCGTCTATTTCTATAGATTTTGATCATGTATCAAACCTTGTACAACCTGGTATGATGCATTTCCTTAACATTTTTTTGTTAAATTTACATAGTCTTGAAACTCACATTAATGGCCTTGTATCACATGAAAAATATTTGATCCTATACCTACAATCATACTATGCAAGACACATATACACAGTGGTTGCCCCAAAAGATAGTGAATGGGGTGGTGATTACTGGTTGGCACATTGTATAGAGGGAAAGCAAACCCTCATTATGTCCACGACTGATGATGAAAACAACCACTTCCCCACTGGGTCTATGGTTGTTAAAGGTGAATACCTTACACATGACAACAATGCAAGAAATAAGAGTGGATATGTTTACAGGGATTACAAACCAGGTGCAAGTGTGTATCACTTTACCAACTTAATCATTGGTACAAACCTCCAGGTACGAACAATGCCTAGTAAGAATTCATCGAAGGTACGCTACTTCTTACCGGATACAGAGCACGAGAGACTAATGGAGACCATCATTATAAGAGATGATCCGAGAGGGATTGGTTGTAAGATAATAGGTGGGATATAGCATGATGAGGTATGTATCATTATTGTAATTTTCCCATGTATGTTTCTTATGAACATGTCAATTTTGTGTTCTTGTACGCTACTTCTTACCGGATACATAGCACGAGAGACTAATGGAGACCATCATTATAAGAGATGATCCGGAGGCCTTGCTTGTATCATATTAGATGGGATCTAGCATGATGAGGTATGTACATCATAATTTTAATTTTCCCATTTATGCTTCTTATGAATATGTCAATTTTGTGTTCTTGTACGCTACTTCTTACCAGATATATAAATATTGTGAATGTTTTCAGCTGATATATACAACTAGGATGATGGAAACAAGATGCCGAAATGATAACCCTACCTAGGAAACCCTAATCTTATCTTACTGTCACAACTCAATTCAGAATCACTCTAATGTCGAACTCAACTTTTTCAATTCCGGTGGAGTTATGCTTCAAATCATGTTGATTCATGAAGTTGACTTTAGTGTGCATGTACTAAGATCATTGAAACCTTTAAATATAATAGTTTTTTCATATGTTATTTCTGTGCTTAGGCAATCATACTTATAGATGAAGCATTATATATATTTCATATGAAAATGCATTGCGCATAGTCCTTAGTTTAATTATGGTCATTATTCATGTTTACATATCGAAAATATTAATGTGTTTCAATCAAGTAAACACTTTTACACCATACATTTGAAATCCCACTTGGCATTTGTGTTTGCAAGTATATGATACCTAGTACGTTGTTATGATTCAAGTGCAAAGTAACATCAAAATGTGATATACCTTGGGTATTTATTAGTTGGTTTCAATGCAATACATTGTATTATGGTTTAAATTTGGTGATTTACATCCCATATTGCCTCCCAACAAAGCTTTTTCCTATAGACACATGATTATGATTGGAATGTTTTCTGGATTTTCAAGAATGGGAGTGAATGTCATGCAATATTGAATTATAATGATGGAAACATAATTGGGATTTAATGGACACATTTAATATTACATGAACCTAATTTATTTGATGTGATCCATTGATTTGGATCATTTTGGTTTTCTAAAAAGGTTAGAGTTCAATCTAAGCAATTTCTTATTGTAATTAAATACTAAATTATAATATGTAATAATCAGTTCTATGCACTTTTCAAGCGTTCCCACATAACACATGCCTAAAAACTCTTGCACGACCCACCAGAGGCCCTTTTTTATGCACGGTTTCCATTCTATGCCCCGGGTAGGGATTCGATAGGTGTCCCTGAAAGCCTGTAGGAGGTGGGATTCAACATGCCACAGAATCATGACCGTTGCTCGGATCGACGAACCGTCGGCTCCGTTGGATTCAAGACATCGGGATAGTGCTAGCGTGGCCCTCTAATCTAGTTCCATGGAGAAGAGACCATTATTTTGGTCAATTTTGGAAACTAGGGTTTTGCTCAGTATGTGAATGTGAAAGTTTTGCACATAGGGGTCAAATTCACATATTACTCAACCATGAAGGTGTGGCTAGCGTTCCCACATAATACATGCCTAAACAAGATTGTACGAAGCACCAGAATTCCTTTTTGATGCACGGTTTCCATTCTATGCCCCGGGTAGGGATTCAACATGTGTCCCTGAAAGCCTGTAGGAGGTGGGATTCAACACGCCACATAATAATGACCATTGCTTGGATCGATGATCCGTTGGCTCCGTTGGATTCAAGACATTGGGATAGTGCTAGGGTGGCCCTCTAATCTGGTTCCATGGAGAAGAGACCATTATTTTGGTCAATTTTGGAAACTAGGGTTTTGCTCAGTAAGTGAATCTGAATTTTTTGCACATAGGGTTCAAATTCACATATTACTCGACCGTGAAGGTGTGGCTAGAGTTCCCACATAATATATGCCTAAACAAGATTGTACGAAGCACCGAAAGTCATTTTTGATGCATGGTTTCCATTCTATGCCTCGGTTAGGGATTCAACAGGTGTCCCTGAAAGTCAGGAGGAGGTGGGATTCAACGTGCTATATAATCATGATCGTTGCTCAAATTGACAAACCGTCAGCTCCGTTGGATTTCAAACATCGAGATAGTGCTAGGGTGGCCCTCTAATTTTCTTCCATGGAGAAGAGACCATTATTTTGGTCAATTTTGGAAACTAGGGTTTTACTCTGTAAGTGAATGTCCAATTTTTGCACATATGGGTCAGATTTGCAAATTCCTTGACCATGAATGTGTGGCTAGTGTTCCCACATGGAACCTACCTAAACACGCTTGAACAACCCACTGAAAGCCCTTTCTGATGCACGATTTCCACTTTATGCCCTGGTTAGGGATTCAATGGGTGTCCCTAAAAGCCTATGGGAGGTTGGATTCAACGTTCCATATATTGATGACCATTGCTCGGATCAATGAACCGTCAGCTTCATTGGATTCATTACATCGCGATAGTGTTAGAGTGGACCTCTACTCTGGGTCCATGGACAAGGGATCATTTTTTTTTATCAATTTTGGAAACTAGAGTTTTGCTCAGTAAGTGAATGTGAAATTTTTGCACATAAAGATCAGCTTGAAGGCGATTGTAGATCTTCCCCTCATATAAGAGATGTGAGAATTTGTACGAGGAAATGCAGGAGGAGACAATGCCATTGAGTCAGTAACCATGTAATGGAACATGTTTATGTTTAGAAACAAGTGGCCATTCTATTACGCCATTATTACAAAATATATATATCTTCATGCTACGAATGCTTCGAAAATGCCATGTACATTAATAACACATAACTTTCATCTCTTTCAAATTTGTTACTCGAGGCCATTCATCAAAGGCCATTTACATTAACAAAATGATAAAATAATGTGCAGGACATACATAATGTGCAGGATATAGTCATAACCATTATTTTGAATCAACCTTATAATACTCGGATACTTTTAGGTTTGATGTGTATCCCATGTACTCATTAGATGAAAGACATCATGCCAAAAAATAATTTTATTTATGTAGACCACACTAGTGCATCATTTAAGTGTGCCAACTTCGTGCATCCTTTAAACGTTTGTTAGGTTGTTATGTGGGTAAGGTGCTTTTGTATTCCACCAAGTTGGATCAGTTGCTTAGCTGTGCTGGGTTCTTAAATGTGTATTAGACCTATGTTCCATCTTTTGGAATACAATTTGACATTGTTAATATAACATTGTTTATGCAATTGGATCATGGTAAAAAACAATTAAAATGTACATTTTTGTTGTTACGTAATTTATTGTAATTATGCATTGTTCTCAAATTTATAACTGATATCTCCATACAATTGTAAAATCTATAAAAAATTGGGAACATTACACATAGAAACATTCTTCGCCACACATGTATAATCAGACTTAAAAGACTGGACCATGAATATCTCAAGAGCCTTGATATGAAATATTTTTTATACCATGAAAGTTATAATACAAAAATATAAGGCCTAGATCTATGGCCTATCAATGTACATGTATCAAAAACATATTTGATGTACATGTGCAAACAAAAGTACATCTGTCCTGGACCGCGCCCCTATACTCTAACTCCGGACTGTACATAAAAATACATATTTGTCCTGAACTAACACATCAAAATTCTAACTTTCTCTTGTTTTTCCTAGACCCTGATGCTCTTTGGCTTTGTCTACAACCAATGTGCATCTCTGGAGACTGCAAATCAATGACAATATTTCTTGATCAGGTAACTGAGCTAGTACTGTCCATCAATAACAAAGTTCGAAAATTTAAAATATGAATCAATTGTAAATAAAACAAAGACTCACTGCATCTATAGAGGGTATAGGTTCCTATGGTGTCTAGGGTTTAGGTGCCTCTGCTGTACTCGACCTTGCAGCGAGCCTCATTGCCATGCTTCTCTGTAAATAAAAAAAAATATGTCAATTATTTCAAGAATTATCAACATGTACATGAATGAGAAAATATTAATCAATTATGTAAAAAATGAACATCTCACTGAAAAAACCATTTCTAGGGGACGATACTGGTGCTCTTCAATAATAAGAGGAGCCGTAGGTTGAACATCAACCTCAGTTGCATGCACTAATGGACCAGGGTGTGGCTACATTCACCAAATGATTAAATAGTTAGACATTGTGCATGTCCAAAAACAATACAAATGAAATGTACAATTACAAATATTCAAGTAGATGTACCTCACTATGACCTATCCCTATTGTAGATGTGGCATTGACACCGGCATCAACAATCCCACTAAGGTCTGGCATGGATGACTCTACATCCTGATGCTCTAAACATATGAAAATAACATTAAGAAAAACCACTTGTGAAGTGAATACATAGCTAACCAAAAACTTCCATTGGAAGTGTGTACATTACCATGGGATGATTAGGTTGATCCTCATGCACAGCTGCTCTATTCAAGGAAGAGGGACCTCATCTGGTGTAAACAACCCCCTTATCTATGTTTGGACTACGGGGAGATCCATACCAAAGAGGTGGTGCAGGGATCTGTGATGACGTCTGCGTTCATAAAGTGTTACCATAGTTAGACATGGATTTGAATGGATGGAATAATATGTACTGAAAAAACAACATGTTGTAATATACTTACCCCTTCCTAGGACATATCTCCACCACGGGAGTGACTGCGTCCATCAATTTTGTGCCCCTCTTCAGATACCTCTAGCATATGCAAGTTTAAAAATTATATTTACATTAGCGATCTCTATAAAGGAGTGTATAGTAAGAAATTTAAATAATTTGAACAAGATTCAATCATAACCCATGTACTTACATTCTTCAAGTAGTCGTAAATTCCACCTTGGACTATGTCGTTGATATCAATGTCTTCAGCATCATGTTCCAAGTGGGGTTCCTACAACTTCAAAAATTATAAATATTAGACATTTTAATAAATTAATCAATACTAACACATGAATTAACAAAATTATTCATGTAATAACAAAATGACAAGTGTTTAAATATTACCTCAACTGTGGTTCTCTGGGTCTCGGGTACAACCACACTGGGTGTAGTACCACCCGCGTGAGAGGCATCAAACTCCTGCAACAGTAAATATTTCATATATATTAGGAATCTTTTAATATGTTAGATATAGTATGGAACAATTAAAAATTGAGTTCAATAACATATTTTTAAAACAAAGTCCTTACCTGACCACCAGTCATCGTACTGGTACCATGTCTTGGTCCAGGACCATAACAGGGTCCCCCACACGATGTGCAGACGTGTGGCTCGCTCTGAGGCACAGGGGATGTTGGTCTATCCCCACCAACAGATGTCCCTCCACCACCAGAAGTTGGTGGTTGTGCACCAACAGAGGAAGAGGGTGCTCTCTGGTAAATAGTGGCCATGTGTCGAGAGACCATCTTAGCTAGAGTAAAAAAAGCATCCTATGTCTGGGCAACCATGTCATGTGCAGGAGGGATGTCTGCCGTCAGTAGCTAGGAAAGGGGTGCAGGTATCTGTGGATTAGCATTTCTATGCCTAGCATCAGGTCGGTGTTGGGGCATTCCCCTACCAACTCCCTGGAACCCCAACATGTCAAAATAGTTGACATGTTTTCCCTTCACAAACTTTGCATACAATTTTCAGAGGAAGTACATCGTTACTTCCCTATTGTTGTGAGGGGGAATGCCAAAAACCATGTACCACCTATCCATCCAGTTGTATCTGATGGGTGGAAAAGTGCACCACTCAATAGATATATGTGGCCTACTAATCTCCGGGATGTTATCCATCCCAGTCAGTCTAAACAATGAATAGATGGATTTTTTTGTAATTTTCATCTTTTTTACCTCATTGTAACTCAAGCCATCAGCACATTGTTTCCTTTTTCTTTCACTGTAAGATGCAATGCTATACAACGCATCATTCGATCTTGCGATTGTATCAACAATATATAACAATGAATCTGACAGGGAGCAGTGGAGCTCATCTCCACCCCTCCAAGCCGACCCAATCTCTCTCAAATGGCCAATGAACCTTAGTATCTCTGCATTGTTACGATCCATAGTAGCCACTGCAATCATAAATACAAATAAAATATCATTAGAAATATAAACACATGATATAATGACATATCTAAGAACTAAAAACTGTATAACTATTGACATATAAACTAAATCTATCATGTAAATTTAAAGATTGATCTTGAATTTTACAGTAAAGAATAGGCGGCATAATGTGTTCTTGATGAATAAAATACCAGTATAGGCAACGATTTTGTTAGATATGTAATTATTTGTTGTAGTGTGATGTTTTTTGGACTCCAAAGGCTATTTAGCAGAACTTTATGGATTCTATGGTTGCAAGGGTTCCACTAGATTAAATATCATGTATGACCTAGTATGTGATTGGCATGTTTAATCAAATACATCAACCTACCTATGTATCTTCATGTTCATAGAGTCTATTGTTGAACTTTGTTGTCTTGACGTTAACCAAAAAGTACCCTTCGTTCAAGATGAAATATTTGTTAAAAGCATGGGAAGTTGAACTATACCTTATTTTGACACTTGGATTGGGAATTTTCATCAAAACTATAAGGTGTTTATTGATGTTCTTGGAAGAGCAACTTCGAGAAGTTTCATCGAAATTATAAGGTGTTTATTTGTGGATTTTGGTATGGATTCACAAGGATCCTTGTGAGGATCCTTATTTCATGTTTTAATTATTGTTAATGAGGGGAATTGTAATATGGATGAGACTAGTAGTTAGTCTCTATTCTAGTTATGGATCACATTGTTAGAGTGTTAGTCTATTCATAAGCTATTTATTGTTAATGAGAGCGGCTATTTTTTAATGAAGTTGGTAATCAATTTCTAATCCATTTATTAATAATGAATATTATTATCATTTTGATGAGGGTGATATTCAGCGGTTATGGTAGCTATTGTTAATGAGGGTGACTATATTTCTATGAGGAAGGCGGGGTAATTCCTTTAGATGAGGCCACTTGTCAATTCCTACAGCAATAATTGTTATCATATATATAATGGGATGGTTTGGATCATATCACAACCAAATATATCAAATACACAACTTAAAGACTCAACATTAGAGTGTAGAAAATGTCAAAAAAAAAACATGACAAAGAAAAAATCCCAATATATTCATTTGTTTTTTGAGTTAATTGGGGTTTTGGTTTCCATTGGGCATGGGAATTTTGTTAAATAATCAAAATTATTTCATTTTTATCATTAAATTGAAGAATTGGTTTCAATTGGCCAATTACATCAGGTTTTTGTTTCAATTGGGCAATTCCATTGGGTTTTTGTTTTAATTGGTTTAATTTTTCAATCTAAGGCAAATAAATTGATGAAGAAAATGAAAAAAACATGAAACAAAATGAAGAAAATACCTCACAAAGGGGAGGTTTATCCAAAGATGGATATGGAGGGCTCAAGCACACCCAAAATCGCGTATGCACAGTCGAGAGTTCGTCCTCGTTCATCCAATAGCCGCGCAGTTATGAGAAAAAGACGGCCTCGGCCAATTTAATAAAAAAAGGTTTTAGAAATAATGCCTCCATTTTAGTGAAGTAAATCACGCCTCCATTTTAGTGAAGTAAATCGCTCCTTTATTTTAGTGAAGGAAGTCACGCACGCAATTATTTTGACTAAAACGGAGGCGCGATTTTCATTACTATCCTAGTTGGCATGACTATTGCCAGCCTTGGGACTAGGCTTGGCAGGTTCAATGTTTCTTGGGATGATTTATTTTTTTGGATCAAGAGTGATTGAATTCACTCCACCATTGCATCTAAAAGGTCCCTCAACTTCTTGCACACACCCTTTTGGATTTTATTAACATTTCCATTAACTCCCATGCATCCTATGCACCACTTTCAATTAACTCTTCAATTTACTTAATTAATTTATTTATTTTAATTACCAACCCACTTTTAGTTATCAAACATGTTCTTTTTTATTAGTTAGGATTTTAATTTAGTTCAGTTTCCTTAATTTACTCTTTTAATGATTTTCTCAATTTATCTTGATTTACCTTTATTTAAATATATATATATATATATATATATATATATATATATATATTGGTTTTATTATTATTATTATTATTTTACTATTATTTAATTTAATTTATTATAATTTTAATGTATTAGAATTTTATTGAATTATTTCTCAACATTTATTAAATCCCCAATTCAAAATTGATGTTTATTACCATCGCATTCTGGTCGTGGCCATGATTATCAAGGTGCTATGCTTCTCACGTGCTCTTTCAATAATCCCCATAGGTGGGGAGTTGGTATAACAAATAAGATAATCTTACCTCAATCCGCCTACTAGGGGAGGTCCAAGTGCTTCCTCGGGAATAAGGATGAATCCTTATTGCTCCACCCTACCCAATAAAATATTTGAGAGTGACCGAATTGCGGCCTATCCTTACGGTACATGCATCTCACGAATTGGAGTTTTTCTCACTCTATTCAAAGCTCATTGCGCCGTCCAATTTTCTAGTCTTACAAGTATAAATTTTCATCCCCATCACCTGATGTGTATCGATTGGTAATAAAAAATCCCATCATCTATACATAAAACATCGTGTGCATCAAAAATTATAAACAAGATTCCAAACTTAATATGAATATCAACTTAACATTAACTATTGAAGGTTTTCAACTCATCTAGATTCCATAAACATCATACCTCATGTGCATCAAATCTTATAGCCAATATTTCAAACATAGTATGAACCTCAAATAAACATCAACTACCGAAGCTCCATGACTCATCTAGATTCCATGCATATCATCCCTCATATACATCAAATCTTATATCCAAGATTTTTTCAAACATAGTATAAATTATGTGGATATCACCTGCCATAGTTTTTTACTCAACTAGAGTCCTTGTATAATGATGACTTCTTATGTATCATGTTCTTGCCTTTCTTGTCACACTTGAAAAACCATTAGAGAACATGTTCGATATCACATAAACTTTAGTCAATACTCGTTTATTATAATCATCATTTTTAATTTGCACATCAATCAATATTTGTGGATAACATGACATGACTCTTCATTAATCATTATTTTCATAATCACATTTACTTATAATTTGACAATACATCAAGCTATTATCCTTTTAGTTATTTTTCCAAAATAGTTGTTTTACACATGTCTAGGTTATTTTAAACCATATTCCCTCAAATAAAAAGTTCATACATAGTTTTAGTGCTTAACCCTCATATAGCGAGGTTATTCATTACCGAATTCCCTCAAATAAAAATTATTTTACCCTTAAGGGACAGAATAAAAACAAGATTGTACATACATCCCCACTTCAAGAATTTCTTCGTCCTGAAGTTATAAAAAAAGTATGGATATTGTCAATGTATTTCAAATGTGTTTTCCCAGGTCACAATATTAGGACTATACCTATCCTTGAAATTATATCCTCTTACATGAATCATGCAATGCTAGTCTACACAGAGACACTAACCATTATACCTTAGTATCGAGTCATCTATTCTATTTATACATAATTATTTCATTCAATTACTTTTTCTATCCCTAAATGTGGCATTACATACTCCATTTCTTTAGGAAACATCGTCTCAAAGTTAAACTTTTATTGTATATTCAATGCTAGTTTCACTTTCCTTTCACATTGAAGTATTCATTTCATTCTCTTTTATTTTCATCAAATATCATGCCTATAAGTACTAGTAGTTATACCGCCATTTATTTGATGCTTAATTCAACAAAGATCCAATCACATTCTCATTAATTCCATGGTAACCTCACGTAATAGAATCCTAGTAATATTTTCAATAATTCGCTAGTGTTTTTGTATAATCTAATAATACTTTTCAATAACGGTCAATATTGACTAATAATTTCAACACTTCATATTCATTCACAAATACTTGCAATATCCACTTTTACTATAATCTGGATATCCTCAATAGAAACACAAGAGTTACCCAATCGACTTTAGCACAATTAAATCCAAGTACGAAATCAAATCTATTTGGCTACCCTCTCTTCCAAAGAGAGAAGGTATACCTCCACAATAAATTGTAGATTAGGAAGATACAATTACAAATTTCAAAATCAATAGCGTCTAATCATAGTCAACACCTAAGTTACTCATCACTCTCATAAGGCTTCTTTCAAAGACATAGATATTAATAAAATTGACTCTCAATTTATATATGATTCCAACATGTTGGGATTTAGTGACTTTCCCAATGGTATTAAATTTAATTTAGTAAAACTAGTCATTTCATTATTATCATTATTCTTAAGTTAAGGAGCTCATCATGTCGTTACCTTACTTCATGACTCTTGTTATCATATGACCCCTTCGGTAGACTTTACAAGTCACATCCTATGCATCGTTATAGACTCATCGAGTCCTGTTTTAACGACTAGTCACCATTTTCCTTTAGACTTCATCATGTTAGGAGGTTATCATCATTCGATTCCTCTTGTTGTGTGGATCGTCTCCATTCCTAGTTTGACAAAATTTCCCTTAACCCCTTCAATGGGTTTCCTAAGTCTCATTTCCCCGTTGCCATGTTTTGGTTAAAGTTGAGGTTGGAGAGTTTAATTTTTATTTTTAGTTAACATCGTGGTCATGTCATACATTTTTTCGGCAACATTGATATCTCGTTTTTCAAATTTCAATCCTATTTCACCCTAGATTAGATATGATTTAAAACATCAATAGCTTAGATAAGTGAAGTAGCATAGTAATCTTTTCAACTTTTCAATAATTATTTCAAAAGTAAGGCCCACTGTTGAGATGCACATATATATTTTTTTAATACCGCTAAAATATAGTGAACCTAGATACTTCTATTTTCACGGCAATATATTTACATTACTATTCCAATATCCAACTTTTTTTTAACTCATCTTATAATCTCCTTGAGGTTTAATAAGTTTTCTCCGCCATAATCTATACCTTCAAGAATAACGATTTCCATTTATAGATTAACAATAAATTTACCCCTAGAATTAATTACATTCTAACACTTCTTTCATAAGCTTGATGACAATAATATCAATAAGTTCCCAACCGAAATATATGAAAATTTATCATTCTAAAATATAGTTTCTAAATATTTTTCATTGACAAAGTTCTGAGTTATAAGCATATTTACTTCAAAAACAAACTTTGGAACCTTTGAAAAAATATATGTATCAATTTCATTTTAAGCATATATGATACAAACTTTGGGTGCTATCCAAACATAGGTAATAAACTTTTTTTAAACCCATTCTAAAATATATTAGATGCAATCCTTCAATATAAAACAAAAAAAATATTTTTCATTGACAAAGTTGTGAGTTATAATCATATTTACTTCACAAAACAATCTTTGGAACCTTTGAAAAAATATATGTATCAATTTCATTTTAAGCATATATGATACAAACTTTGGGTGCTATCCAAACATAGGTAATAAACGTTTTTTAAACCCATTCTAAAATATATTAGATGCAATCCTTCAATATAAAACAAAAAAAATAGAAACTTGCTATATATATATATATATATATATATATATATATATATGTGTGTGTGTGTGTGTGTGTGTGTGTGTGTGTGTGTGTGTGGGTGTGTGCACGAAGTTGAGGGACCTTTTAGATTCAATCCTACTTTTTGGAAACACACTCATGATACATAAAAACACAACACGCTCATGTTATGTAATGCTTGGTTTGGTTAATCTAGAGCCTTACATGTCATATGACACGTAGGTTAGTCTAGGAAAAATATGCATGAGTTTTATGTTACAAAACACGCATGTGTTATGGAGAAGCAAAATGCACACATGTTTTGGAGAAGCAAAACACGCATGCGTTTTAGAGAAGAAAAACATGCACATGTTATGGAGAACCACAAAAAATGTTTCAGTGCATGGCTAGGGAAATGAATAAAAACAATAGTTTGCATCATCAGGATTTAAGACCTATAGTAATATTTTAGCATCATCAAGAACAACATCTCAAACAACCATGCCTAACCTCCCAAGAGCATAATTTTTCATTGTGCTATAATATAGACACCATTAGGAAGTTTTAAGTACTAAGTATGGGTCATAGTCCCTTGATCATTCTTGAGGGAGGAAACTCAAAAATTTTGTCCTAAAGGTAGCTTTTAAGGCTTGAGTTCCATGAACAAGGCATCGAACCTGCACATAGTCCCTCTATATGTGATATTTTGAATCTAATAGAGAATATGCAGTGCATTAGAATTCTCTTAGCACTAGAAACATATCCATAGACATGGTTGAGGGAGAACCCTAGTCCTTAGGCCCTAAAGTAATGCGATAGACATATAGGGCAAGAACAACACCTCGAAAACACACACATGATCTCTTAAGGGTATCCTCAACCTTTAAGTTGGGATATGTCCATGATTAGGATTTTTTAGCACTAGATATGGAGGATAAGGTGTTAATCATGGTTGGTACATAAATCTTTAATTTTAGGATGTAAACCATCTTTTAGGGCTCAAGGTCCATGAACGACACCTTGAATCACTATAGATGACGTCTCATGTTGATTCTTTTTTTTGAATGGGGATATGGGAACCATTACGGGTTTGAAAGTACTATGTATGTGCCTTGGGACCTTAGACATAATAAGGGAGGAAACCTAGGCCTTAGCCCCTAAAATATGCTTCTATCCATCTAGAACAAAGAATGATGTGTTAAACAACCTTAATAGATCCGTCCATGGTTTCATTTACCTTGAAATGGGGATACTAGTTCAATTAGAACATTTTTAGCACTAAGTACAAATATTAGGACCCTTCGAATGGGTAGGGGAAAACACTTGGTCCTTAGGCCTTAAAGGAAGTTGCTAACAATTTAGGGACAAAATTGATGCCTCCAGCCACCACACATGACATTGAAAGTTAATCATTTGAATATTTATCAGGGTATGCTTTCCATCATCATTTGTTGAGCACTAGGTATGTATCTCAAGGCCATGGACATGGTCAAGGGAGGAAACTATGGCCTTAGGCCCTAACTAAAGCTTCTAGGCATCTAGGGATAGGAATGATGTCATAAAAAATCACACATGGCATCTCATAGATATATTTAAACTATGAATATAGATGTTAGTAGAATTCGGTGGTTTTGAGCAGCAGGTATGGGACCTCTAAGACATGATTAAAGGAATATGCTCGTTCCTCAAAGAATAATGGAATATTTTAGACACCAGTGTTAATTAACAATTCCTTGAAGCACCACATATTACTTAGTGAAGGTATGCTTGGTCCCCAAGAAAATATGCACATTCCTTTAAGAATTTTTTAGCATTAGATATGGGTATCAAGGCATCAACATGGTCATGAGAGGAAATCCAATACTTGAACCCTAAATAATATTTTTGGCATCTATGGATATACATGTTCCTTACTCACTATACCTCTATTCCTTAATCACTCACCCTCCCTGCCTAATTTGTATTTCCTTCTCTCATTATCTCTATGTGTATGTGTCTGTGTCTTTCCACCTTCTCTCTCTCACAACCTCCCTCTCTCTCTATATATATCTATGTGTGTGTGTCCCTCCCTCACTCCCCATATCTCAAAACCTCTCTCCACCTTATTTTTACATCCCTAACTATCCCTCCCTACATCACTATCTCTCTCTCTCTCTCTCTCTCTCTCTCTCTCTCTCTCTCTCTCTCTCTCTCTCTCTCTCTCTCTCTCTATTTCCCCCGCCGCCTCCCCCCTATCTCGTTGTTTCTCACAACTCCCCCCTCTCTCTCCCACATAATCTCTCTCTCTCTATGTGTGTGTGTGTGTGTTTGTGTGTGTGTCCCTCCCTCATTCCTCCTTTCTCATAACCTCTCTCCTCCTTCACTTTAGCTCCCTCGCTATCCCTCCCTCCACCACTCTCTCTCTATCACTCACCCCTCCCCCCCTCTCTCTCTCTCTTTGTGTGTGTGTGTGTCGCACCCACCATTATCTCTTTATATATCTATGTGTTTGTGTCACTCTCTCACCTTCCCTCTCTCATAGTCTCTCTCTACCTTTTATATACCTCCCTCACTATGCCTCCCTCCATATCACTATCTACATCATTCACCCCCCTCCCTCTTTGTCGCTCACCCCTCCCTCCCTCTCTTCCACACAATATATGTGTGTGTGTGTGTCCATCACTAACTTACCATATCTCTTAATCTCTCCCCTCCTTCTCTATACATCCCTCATTGTCCTTCCCTCCATCACTCTTTCTCTATTTCTCGTCCCTCCCCCTCTCCCTCTATCGTTCACCCACCCCCTCTCCCACATAATCTTTGTGTGTGTGTGTCCCCCCTTCTCTCAAAAAATCCCTATGTCTCTCCCTCTCTCTCAAACTTCTATTTACCTCACTCTATGAATATGTCCATCCCCTCCCCCTTAATTACCGGCCCTCTGTGCCATTATCTCTCTCTCTCTCTCTCAAATTTTATCCCTCCATCCCTATCTATTTTCACCCTCCCTTTCCATGTTTCTCTCTTTCACAACCTCCATCTCTCTCCATCTCTCAACCCTCCACCATTTATCTTTGACACCATTTCTCTCTCTCTCTCTCTCTCTCTCTCTCTCTCTCTCTCTCTCTACATGTGTGAACCTACCCCTTTTCTCCTTGAGTCTATCCCCCCATCACTCCTCACACACAGAGACCTTCTATCACTCCCTCAATATCTCTTTCCTTCACTCTATCTCCATCCCTCCCTCACCCCCTCCTCCCTCTCTATCTTATTCTCTCTCACACACTCTCCACATAATTCTCTCTCTCTCTCTCTCTCTCTTCTTCTATGATTTCAACTTATACCTTCTCCTCAAACCCCTACCTCATTATGACCCCTTTCTATATTTTATTGCATGTTAAGAACCCATGTCAACCCTCGTCTTTATTTTTTTAGTATATTTTATTGGACTCATATGATTTGTAAGTCGTCTCGTTAGTATGTTGTATAATCCCACAGTTAGACTAGTCTTGGTGAAAATAGTTTTGGAAGCTATACCTCTATATTGGATGTCACTTTCTAGGATCCCTATAGGTATTTTGGAAATGACAAGGATAATGTGCTTCAGGTTTCTATGGAGTGGCAAGCAGGAGACTCAGGTGACCCCTTGAGTGCACTGGGAAAATATTGTGGTAGCTAAAGGACTGGGAGGATGGAGTCTCAAGAACATTTTCTTGTTTGTGAAGTCTCTTGCATCTAAGGGAGGATGGATATTGATAAAATATGAAAATCTTTGGATGGATGTCATGATTCATAAGTATTTAGCTCTTGATTCGGTTGAAGATTGGATAAGGAACCCTAGAAAATCATATGTGGGAGGCTTTGTGATTTGGAAAGATGTAGTGCAATCCTTCGGTGTCATTGAATCCAAACTTGCTTGGAATGTGGGGGATGGAAGAAAATTTAGGATTGGTGAGGATCCTTGGGCCCATAGTACACAGCAACACAAACTGCCAACCTATTGATGTATTTGTAAGTTTGGAAGATATTATGATGTATATTATTATTGTATGTTGTTGTACCCCCATTGGGGATGTTGTTACCCCTTTAAGAGCTGACTAAATTGTGTCTAGACCTTCAGGTAAAACCTTCGTTGTAAGTCAGGGAAATAGTCCCCAGTGTAACATCATGTAACATGTAATTGTGGTCTCTGTAGGAGAAGTGGGCCCCATGTGAGATGGCATGTAGGCTTGAGTATTATATTTGGTCAGTGAATTGAAAGGGTATAAATAGGGAGGCCCTCTCCCTCATTTATACACACCTCACATACTCTCTTAGGCATTTTGAGAGAGAGAGAGACAGTCACGGGAGGAGAGAAAGATAGTTGATGAACATTTCTTATTATTGCTTTTGATCATCTTACTATTCTGGAGAAGTTTGTGGGGTTTTCTCCTTTATGGTTTCTCCGATGAAAAATATTTGTGTCTTATGCATCTTTTACATTTTATGCATTTTTTTGTACTTGTTATTCTTTCAGATAAAGATCCTAGATAATCTAATCATATGTTAAGAAAATCTAATAAGGTATCAGATCCTCTCTGAAAGAAGGCACTGTGCAACTGTGGGAACTAGGGCTTTCTAGTTGAAAGTGTTCCCTCCACAGATCATCAAGTAAGGAGGGATAGAGTAACTTGCCTCACTAGGGCTCGTCTATTGATGGTATCAATTTCTGAATCAGAGAAGTTTCACTGTACAGCCAAAATACAGTTGCAATGGCAGCTAATGGAAATTAGGGTTTCATGCCTAAAAACCCTAGAAGACTGAATTTAGTAATCCTAGAACTTTCTCTATAACAAGATATTGGAGAAGGCTCAGAAGCCAAACGTCTTACAAGATGAAGAGAAATTCATTTTGTACATTTTGTAAAAATTCTACCCTCAGATTCACTATACTCCATGGTCGGATGTAAGTACTGAGCCTTTCTGACATGGTGGTAGTCTGGGCCTCCCATGGTCGGATGTAAGGGAAGAGCATTTTTGACATGGTGGCAGACTAGGCCTCCCATGGTCAGATGTAAGTGCAGATCCTTTCTGAAATAGTGGTAGGTTGGGCCTCCCATGGTCGGATGTAAGTGCAGAGACTTTCTTGGATGGCAGTAGGTGTGTCCTACCATGCCAATTGATGTAAGTGCTAGAAACCTTTCCCCAGATGGTAGTGGGTGTTTCCTACCATGTCAGTGGATGTAAGTGCATAGCCTTTTCCCAGATGGTAGTAGGTGTGTCCTACCATGTCATTGGTTGTAAGTGCAAAGCCTTTCCCTGGATGGTAGTAGGTGTCTCCTACCATTCTGGTGGATGTAATGTAGATCCTTTCCTCGAATGGTAGTAGGTGTGTCCACCATGTCGGTGGATGTAAGTATTGGAGCCTTTCTAGGATGGTAGTAGGTGTGCTCTACCGTTCCAATGGATGTAAGTGTTGAAGCCTTTTCTCGAATGGTAGTAGGTGTGTCCTACCATGCCGGTGAATGTAAGTGTTGTGTTATGTGTATCTGGGCTATGCTCCGTGTGACGATGAGATGATCTAAATATGATGAGGTAATAGTAGGGTATATAGGTATTCCAAGGTGTGTAATTAGTCTTGGGATGCTCCTTCAGGTTTTGCAGTGGCATATAATCAGTCCTGGGAGATCTTGCAGGTTTTGCAAGAGGCATATAATAATTCTTGAGATGTACCTACTTGATGGCTTGCTCACAGAGATGATGAAGACCTGGAAGAGGGTTAGGCCTACATCTAGAATGAAAAAGGGTTGGCACTATAGGAACTTTTGATGAAATATAGTAAGGGATGATGATCAAATTATAAGAATACAATGGCAACAGCTATGATGAAGACCCTATGACTCCTTGATGATGATGATGCGATGAAGACCTTACCAAATGCGTTGATGACTGTGTAGAGAGAAAATACCTTCCTAGTTAAGAGGGAGTCTTGATGTATTTAAAACTTTGGAAGATATTCTGATGTATATTATTATTATATGTTGGTGTACCCCGATTGGGTATGTGTTACCCCTTTACGAGAGGTCTAAATTGTGTCTATACCTTGAGGTACAATGTCCATTCTAAGTCAGGGCAATAGTCCCTAGTGTAACATCATGTAATGTGTAATTGTGGTCTCTCTAGGAGAAGTGGGCCCCATGTGAGATGACCTGTAGGATCAAGTCTTACATTTGTACAGTGACTTGAAAGGGAATAAATAGGGAGGTTCTCTCCCTCATTTATACACACCTCACATACTCTCTAAGGAATTTTGAGAGAGAGAGAGACAGTCACAGGAGGAGAGAAAGATAGATGTTGAACATTTCTTATTACTGCTTCTGATCATCTTACTATTTTGAATAACTTTGTGGGGTTTTCTCTTTTATGGTGTGCCCATTGAAATTTTTTTGTGTCTTGTGCATCTTTTACATTTTATGCATTTTGTTGTTGATGGAAAGTTGATACCTAAACCTACCATCCCCAAGGATCATCAAATATCCTAGTGTGCTTACCATATAGAAGACACATTCTTCCAGGTTCTCAAAACCCTAACTAAACCTCCTAGGCTCTACCTCTAACTTAGTTCTCAAGTAAAAATTATCTTCAATCCACACTTTAGCTGGCTTAAGCTCTCCTTGGTGTATTTGCACTCAAAGCCTTATGCAATTAAGACCCATTCTTCAAGGATTCAAATCCTACTATGCACATGACAGTTCATGTGTTTATCTCCTCGACGCTTTCTCAACAACACAAAGCCTTGAATTTAGGCCAAGCTCTCATCGCAATATAACAAAAACACTTAAACTTATTTTCCTTAGCACTTGTTCGCACTGCATAAAAAATCCACACATTTCTCTGTTAAACTCTTTGACCTCCATGTCATTTCTTGACCAGTCTCATCAATGAATGGCCACTGTTAGATTTGCTAACGAGACTCGCATCTATCGTTTAAAGAACTGTGTATTCCTTGTTGCCTTCAACACTACACAAGAAACTTAATTTTTTGTCTCTACAATTTCTTTATACAAGAAGCACTCCATACGTAGACCTCATTTGTAATCCTCATACCATATTTCAGTGTGTAGAACTCGTGCTATATCTCTTAATATACATATTCTTAGAATCAATACTCTTTTTATGAATCAGTTTTACCAGCCATCTCATACAAGGTGTCGTGTTCAAGCTTATCCCAAACTCTAGCATAGGAATCTTTAACACATTCTCTCCTCTCTTGTAATTTCATTTAGTTCACTATCAACCATTTTCCCAATTTGTAAAACATAGTTTAGAAAATCTCATGAATCTCTTCAACCGTGGCTTTTCTCAAAAATCCACTCAAGATTCATATAATATACCCCAACCTGCCAAAAACCTAGATCGCAGAATCTCTGAATTCATCTTCTTTTTTCTGGAAACTGAGCCACAAGTTCACTGATAGTTTTTTTCTCCACACATTTGTTTCCTGAAATTCATAGGAACTTTAGTTCCTCAATCCCACCCTCAATACGAAAGTAATCACCATTAACAAGATTCCAATCTAGTTCTACGGCAATACATTCACACAAAGAGATGAAACTTATCAAAAGCATAATGCTTTCAATATCGTGCCTACTAAACACCCATCACAACTTGACTTAAAACCTCATACTCTGTTCTTCAATCAACATACAAAGAGTTCAACTCTATTCACATAACAATTTTCCCAGTCAACTTGCACATGGCATTGTGCTCAAGCCTGTCGCAGACTCAACACAACTTTAACAAGGATTCAATGGTTACACACGTCATTCAACACAACCACTTTGAATTCCAGAGTCTTCCCAAGCCTCAATGGCTTCTGTAGGGTTTGGAACTACTCATTCTACCGAATCTCCTTCTTTCAAGACTCTATATGTACACTTAGCTAAACAAAGAGTCACTTGTATTCATCAAGATCATTCAATTACACTATAAACAGAATACAAAAGAACAACCACACAGTAAAATGGTGAATCTGCTTTTTCATTCATAAAATGAAACTGTACATACATGGAGATCTTAATCTACTCCTTATATGGCCTCCTATTCTCTATTTGGCCATCTCCCCTCTTCTTTTCCATGCCTGTAGGCTTCATTTCTACCCACAAAACTGAGATTCCAACTCATTGAAATGGATTCTTACAATCATTGAATCGTTTCCTAGACTTAAGCAACTAATTCTAAAAATAAAATTCAAACCTATCTCAATTCATGACTTCTCAAAACTAGTCTACATTCATGGAACTCTTCCTAGATGTTTCTATAACTCCCTCGAGTCATTCCATTGTTTAAGGATTTAGTTTCCTTGACTCATACTTACAATAACACCTATAAAATTGGAATCTTCTATAAGTATGCTTTACCAACTATGGGAAAACTTAAATATTTTATAGAAGATTTACAATCAACCCTACATTGGGCTAGTGTCATGGCCTTAAGATATTGACCAAACTTTTGGAGTTTTGGTTTGAGAGAAAATGCCCCTGCATCAGATGTACTTGTTATTCTTTCAGATAAAGATCCTATATAATCTTATCAGGTGTTAAGAAAATATAACACAACCCACACAGTGGAGGATCGTAGATGGAGACACATTTTTTACCTTTACCAACTTGCAACTCCTATCCAAGAGAATGTATGGTTTCAATATTAGAGACCGACTTATTCTTTTGGGTTAAGTGATCTTGATGAAGGGGAGCTGGTTCATTATATTGGAGAGTTGAATAGGACACTAATTCAATTAAGGGATAGGGAGGATGAACTCATCTGGGATGTTGACCTCCATGGCTGCTACACTTCTAAGGGTGGTTACTTAAAACTAAGTGCAGATGGTCTACTCAAGGATCCTATTTCGTGGTGAAGAAATTGTGGAAAATTAATATCCCACCAAAAACTAGGCTCTTCTTTTTGTGTGTACCAAAGAACAAGGTTCTAACTTGGGACAATCTTTAGAAAAGATGTTTTCAGGGGCCTGGATGGTGTATGCTTTGCAAGGAAAAGGGAGAGTCTATATTACATCTTTTTCTGCATTGTGCCTTTGTCAAATCTATTTGGAAAGAATGCGTGAAGAAACTAGGGGTGCCTTCTTTATGGGAGGGTCCCACTATATTACAAGCTTGGGAGAACTGGAGGATGGGGGTTGATATATATATGTTGGTTGCATTGCCACTGTTGATGATATGGGGTGTATGGATAGCGAGAAATAACCTTTTATTTAATGATAAATCTTGTACTCCTGCAATAATAGCAAGCCTCTCTTGTGGCTCTCTAAATTCCTTTCCCCAGTATATCAAATCTACTAGAGAGAGGGAGGATTTCAATGTTGAGTTGGACAAATCGTTGCCTTGGGGTTTATTTGATGGAGCAGCACATAATAATTCCTGTAGGGGTGGGCCTCTTTGATATATTTCTGAGACACATTTCTATGAACTGGTAGCATGTTTTGGGGAAGGCAGTAACAAATTTGTTGAACTCATGAGCCTCAAACTCCTCTTGGTCTTTGCAACAGAGAAAGGATGTAGAAATTTAAATTTTATGGGTGACTCTATGAATGTTATTAATTGGATTAATGGGACTCAACAATGTAGGAATATTAGACTTGCCAATATCTTATTGTCTACTAAAGAGGTACTAAACTCTCATTTTCCTTCTCTTGCCAGCATATTTATAGGGAAAACAACCAGGAGGCGGACAATGCCTCAAAGGAGGGGTTTCCGTTGGCCATGGGTCAATGGAAGATCAAGGAACACCAAGAGGGCTCTATTTCAGAATTCTACCACAGACCATTCATAGAATGATATGCTTTTTCTATATATATTTTATTGTTTTTATGCCACATCTACTCTTTATGAGCATATTATAGGTTTATATGTTTGTTTGTGCTCTATAGAGCTACCATTCGAACATCTTGCAGATTTCAACTTATCTCTTTTGGGAAGAGGTTCTTGTCAAGAACATGATAGCATATCTTCAAAAACAATGTAAATGGAACTATATGTGATTTGTTACTCTCTGGAATTCAGAAGATCCTTTTTTTAAATGAAGCTTTTAGCTTGAACTTGAAATACACTTTTAAGTGTATCTACAGAATGTAATTTTGTTTAAAGAAATAAAATTACTTTTTTTCCAAGGAAAAAAAAAACATATGGCATAAATATTTGTTTCATGTATACATTTTATACACAATACAACATTACAAAACACCAACATTAATTAAATTAAATTTTTTATATTATATCAATATTTAAAGTGTAGTGCTTATAATAAAGTTATATTTGTAGTTAATGTAATGTATATAATGTATTTTTTTCAAGTAATAAAACAATGTTGTAAATTTAATGTACAATTAATTTTTGAAGTGTAATACTCATTATGAAGTAAAAAAATTGTTGGAAATGTAATGTTTATAAATAAAATTGTTTCTTGTAAATGTAATATTTATAACAAAATTTTGTTTAAGATGTAATACTTTTAATTAAAAAATAAATAAATTGCAAATGTAATACTTAAAGTGTAATGATCAGGTTTACATTATATCATATATTATATCAATTTTCAAAGTGGAATGCTCATAATAAAGTGTATAGTGTTTATAATAAATTTTTGTTGAAGATATAATGCTTTCAATGTATATTTGAAAAAAGTTTGCAATTGTGATGCTTATAATAAATTTGTTTCTTATTTAAATTAATAAAAGTAATGTTGCAAATGTAGTGGGTCTAATGAAATAAAGAAAATATTGCAAATGTGCTAAGTTTAATGAAATAAAAAAATGTTGCAAATGCAATATTTATGTCAAAATTGTTTTTATTTAAATTAATTGAAAAAAATTGTAAATGTAATTATTATGATAAACTTGTTTTATTTAATTCATTAAATATACAACAAATTAACCATAAATTGTATAAACATGTTTATGCATTAAAAAATAGAAATTATAACATATAACATAAATCTATGTTTGATGTGTACATTTGTAACATACCCAAAATTGAAAAATAAATATTTATTATTTATTTCGGCAAAAACATTATGTTAATTTTTATTGTAAAGTTTATGACCAAGTGGGTCAAGGATGACTTTAATTGAGGAATTATTTATTTTAAAAATTAATAAAATGAGACACATATTCAAGGGAGACTGTTAAATGAGTGTTCACTACCCACTAGGAGGAATGAACAACTGTAGAAGGATGGTTGACAAGTAGCAGCACTAGCATTCACTTTTTAGCTGTTGCATGAGCATAATCCCTAAAAGAGTGGTCATGTTTCCTGAGAGGGAGAATTGAGTTGGGTGGCTCATTAAATTCTAAAACTGACCCAAAGACCTAGATGATATTATATAAACCATTAAATTGAGAAAGAGGCTCACCACTCATTCTGATTTTGGGAGAGAATGAACTTTTTGATTGCTGCAAACTTAAAAGTCAGGCACACAAAGAATTTGATGCGGGGATAGCTAAATTGATTTGCTAAGATAAGTCTATTGTTGAATGTTGAGTTGCAGAAGTTTGTTGTGTAGGAGAGATCTCCATCCTAGTGGTGCGATGAGCAAGATCGGGGGTCCTAAGGAAGTGATTTGGTTGCTTTAGGAAAAGGTTGGATGGAACAGTCTCTCATGGGTGTTTGTCCCCTTTCTGCATTATGTCCGGGTTCAATTGCTATTTAATTTTTTAACATGTTCTTTCATTTTGAATATGCTTAGGAACTGTAATTAGAATGTTTTATTATACTCTTGTTATCTAAATGCTGTTAGGAAGACTACGCTTATTACTTTTTTTAATTTTAATGGATAGATCTACTGGTTAGCAGCCTCTGTAAAAGTATTTTATAATCAAAACCACGATCTTTTATGTATCCGATTTAGATTGTTTCTACATGTATTGCAAACTATTAAAAGGTTAGTACTAGGGGAATAATTATGTAGAATAAGATTAAATCAAAAGAATTTTGTAGCACTGTAAACTATATGGGGTAAAACTTAAAATGCGGTTATACAGATTTAAACTTGGATCTAGAACATATTTCAAATAATAGCATCTTCGGCCCAGTTTCTTAATGAATAAATTATTTAGTAACATTAGGTGAAGTTATCGACAGGCCGCATCATTGGTTACGGGATTTAGGTTAGGCTGATGTTGTTCCCATAGTATTTCACTAGTATAAGGAAGCTAATGCCTTAGGGCTTAATATTATTTAATTATTTTCAAAACAATATAGCTAAATAAATAGAGTTTAATTCCTAAAATAGTGATTCTATGATGCATAATGGAAATAGGCCTCATGGTCTAGACTCTGCAGTAAGAGCATGTATGAAAAAAAAATTATCTGTGGCCTTAAGGCATGTTAGTCATATATTAACCAAACCTAAGGTCAACATAAGAGCTCCCAGGATCTCATAATCCTTTAAACAACATACATTATAGTTTGAAAGTTTTCATGGTCTTTATCAGAGTATTTGAGCAAAGGAGTGAAACCCTAAGATCGTTTTATAAATGATTTATATACTTCAAAGTAAACCTATAATTTTGATATCAAATAGTCATAACTAACTAGACAGATGGCACCATGACCCTTTTTTATTTATAAAAAGGGTGAATACAAACAAAAAGGATTTGAATTCGCGACTATGTTTACCAAATTTTTTGAACTGATAAACTCTTTTATTTTTATATCCAAATCTTAACAATAGTAAGAAAACCTTTGGCTATAATGTAAATATACAAACTGATAATCAAGTGAGATACATAACTCCCATAGCTATAGAAAAAAAAAGATTCAGTACCAATTGGGTATAAAACTGTTAACCAAAACCATTGTTGTGTTCAATTAGACAAAGGCCTTATGGGCCCTTTAAAAACAAATAAATATATATACAAAGAAAGAAAGTAAAAAAGAAAATATCCAGTACAACGAGGACATTAATTTATCATTATGGCTACTTGGTGTCTCCTTGTAAACAACCTTTTGTTGGGTTTTGAATAAAAGTACTGGCCTTCTAGCTTTTTATTTTATTAGCTAAAATATTATCAAGAGTGGTCTCACAACCAAACCATCTTTTTAAAGAGAGTTGAGTATTGACTATGTAATAAATATTTAAAAACCATAACCATAACCCATCTCACTACCCAATTTAAGCAACAATAAGTACAGTTTTAGTTGGCGCTACATTCTTTAAGTGAAGAAAACTTATGGTCACTTTACGACTCTTCTTAACCCATGTAGATTAAATTTTCAATCAAAGTCCTTTAACTGAGGCTTAGGGGCTATCCTCTTCTAGTATCTATGCCAATAAATCCTTCTATTTATACTTACTATGCAAACTATAAAACATGATTTAAGACTAATTACACAAGGGGGTATTTATGCCACATCATTGGCAGATCGAAGTGAACCAAAAATTTTACAATTCTTTTAGGGTTTCTAATCCATGACCATAACCTCTCGTGTTGGTTGTGGAGCCTAATATTCCAGATCTAGAGATGTTATTTAGTTGTGATTGTAACCCAGGAATATTGTACACTCATTCCCCCTGCCTTGGGGTTTGGGGAAGAACCCCAAAAAAGGGGGTTCTGGGGCAGCGCCCCCAAGAAAATAGGGGTTCGAGGCCAAAGCCCTCGAAATTTTTTTTTTGGGATGCGTGTTGGCCAACAGTATTGCAGACCCATGGTATTCGGTTAACCCTAGAATTTTTCCCATGGTATTTCCCCTATAAAAGAGAGCATTGTAAATCAACTGGATATGGTATTGTATTGTATTGTACTAGAAGAGAGACTATGAGAGCGTGAAGAGGAAGTGTAGCAGTTTTGCTGCAAGGTGTATCCCTTCATCTTTCTGGACTATAATAAAAGGACTGGCAAATTTCTTTGTGGACGTAGCCCATCGTTTGGGTGAACCACGTTATATCTGTGTCTCTCTGTAATGTTTTAATGTGTTTTGCATCTTTTTTATTCATTTAATTGTATATTTTTTTATTTTTCTGTGGTCCTGTTTTCTAACAATTGGTATCAGACCCAAAAGGTCTATTTGGTTGGTAAACTCACAGGAAAGAAGGGTTTCTGGTTTGAGTGGGAGCAATGGTGGAAGAAGGAAAGTTTAGGGTTGAGAAATTTAACGTCCAAAACTATCAGTTATGGAAGATGCAAATGGAGGACTATCTGTACCAGAAAGATCTGTACCTGTCATTGGGCGAAAAATAAAAATAGCCAACGGCTATGAAGGATGAAGAATGGGAGGTTCTTGATAGAAAGGCACTAGGAACAATACGGCTGTGCCTGGCTTCATTCGTGGCCTTCAATATTTTGAAAGAAAAAAGAACAGAGGGTGTGATGAGCGCATTGAGTAAGCTGTACGAAAAACCCTCGGCTTCTAACAAGGTATTTTTAATGAAGCGTTTATTTAATATGAAGATGTCAGAAGGTGGATCTGTTGATGACCATTTAAATGAGTTTAATACACTTACAAGTGAGTTAATTTCTGTTAAAGTGAACTTTGATGATGATGTTAGGGCTCTTCTAATCTTGTGCTCATTGCCAAAAAGCTGGAATAGCTTGGTCATGGCTATAAGTAACTCTGTCCCTAGTTAAAAAGCTCTTAAGTTTAATGATGTTGTTAGTGTTATTCTTAGTGAGGAAGTGCAAAGGAAAAGCATAGGTGAGACATCAGGTAATGCGTTGACCATGGAGCGTAGAGGGAGACAAAACGAGAGAGGAAGGAGCCCAGGAAATCACGACAAGTATAAAAAGGGAAGATCCAAGTCTAGATTCAAAAAAATAGAGTGTTGGAACTATGGTAAGAAAGGACATCTAAAGAAAGACTGTAGAGCACCAAAGAAGAAAGGTGAGAGGCAGCAAGAGACTAACCAGGAAGCTAATGTAGCACGTGATGTGTTACAAGATGCTTTGATTCTTGTATTAGATAATACTAGTGATTATTGGGTAGTAGATTCAGGGGCTTCATGTCATGCTACACCCCATAGGAAATTCTTTTATGATTATGTTCAAGGTGATTTTGGGCATGTGTTATTGGGGGATGATGAACCATGTAAAATTGTTGGAAAGGGTAAGGTATGGATTAAGCTAAATAATGGAAATGACTGGTTACTAAAGGATGTAAGGCACATTCCTGCTATGAAAAGAAATCTGATCTCAACAGGGCAATTGGGATATGGCGGCTGTTTATCTATGTTTGGAAAAACATGGTGGAAGATCACTAAAGGATCAATGGTAATTGCAAAAGGAGATAGGATAGGTACGTTATATTTATGTCCTCATAATACTGATTATTCTATTTCTGTAGCTTCCATAGAAATAGGTGCAACGTTGTGGCATCATTGGCTTGGCCACATGAGTGAGAAGGGGATGCAGATTCTCCACTCAAAGAAACTACTTCCAGATCTGAAGCAGGTAAGTTTGGAATTTTGTGAGAACTGTGTTTATGGAAAACAGAAGAGAGTTAGATTTCTCAGGCTTGGGAAACAAAAGAAGAGTGAAAAGTTCAAGATTTTCCAAACAGATGTATGGGGACCAGCTCAGGTACAATCTCTTGGTGGGTCTTGTTATTATTTTACTTTTATTGATGATGCAACTAGAAAAACTTGGGTTTATTGCATTAGACAGAAATCTGATGTGTTTGATACTTTTAAGAAGTGGAAAGCTTTAGCTAATAATGAGATAGGAAAAAGGTTGAAATGTCTCAGATCTAATAATGGAGGCGAGTACTGCAGCAAGGAGTTTGACAATTACTATTCACACAATGGGATTCGCAAAGACAAGACAGTCCCTAGAACACCCCAAGAAAATGGTGTTTCACAAAGGATGAATAGAATGATCATGGAGCATGCAAGGTGTATGAGATTGCATGAAGGGTTGCCCTTACAGTTTTGGGATGATGTTGTAAACACTGTTGTTTGTTTAAGAAACAGAGGACCTTCAAGCACTTTGGATGGTGGCATTCTAGAGGAGGCATGGATAGGTAAACAGGTAAAATACTCATTTGTGAGAACTTTTGGTTGTGAAGCATTTGTCCATATTGATAAATATGATATAACAAAGTTTGAGGCTAAATCCAAAAAATGTACCTTTATTGGATACGGAGTTGATGATTTTGGTTATCGCTTATGGGATCTTAAAAATCACAAAATCATTAGGAGTAGAGATGTAGTATTCAATGAAAAGGTCATGTACAAAGATTAGTTGTAGGGAAAGAAAGAAGAAAAGGACAACACAGAGTACACAGTGCTTGATGAAATCAAAGAAAATGAAGTTCCAAAAGCACTAGAAAATCAAGAGCAGTAGCTGGTACTTGAAACTCCTGCAACTGTAAGAAATTCTACCAGGTTAAGTAGACCCCCTAAACAATTCTCTCCTTCACTGTATTATTTATTGATGACTGATTCTGGTGAACCAGAATGTTTTGAAGAAGCAATGCAGGTAGAAACTAGAAAGAAGTGGGAGCAAAGCATGGATAAGGAGATGGACTCATTGGTAAGAAACCAGACTTGGGATCTAGTTAAGTTGCCTGCAGAAAAAAGGGTATTGTAGAATAAATGGGTTTACAGGTTGAAGGAAGAAGATGGAGGAAAGAAGCGGTACAAGGCTAGACTTGTTATAAAGGGGTTTGCACAAAAGAAAGGTATAGAATTTGATGAATTATTTTCTCCTCTTGTTAAAATGAATTCAATTAGATTTATTTTAAGTCTAGTGGTGGTAGAAGATTTGCATCTTGAACAATTAGATGTAAAAACGGCCTTTCTCCATGGGGATTTGGAGGAAGAGATTTATATGTAGCAGCCACAAGGGTATGAGTTCAAAGGGAAGGAGAATTTTGTTTGCAGGTTGAAGAAGAGCTTGTATGGCCTGAAGCAAGCTCCAAGGCAGTGGTATTTAAAATTTGATAAGTTTAATACTGAACAAGGTTATGATAGATTTCATTCTGACCACTGTGTTTATTTCAAGAGGCTAGATAACATAAGATATATTATCTTGTTATTGTATGTGGATGACATGCTTGCTGTAGGGTCTAACATGCAGGATATAAATGTGCTCAAAAGAAAACTAGCTAAATCATTTGTGATGAAGGATTTGGGTGCTACAAAGCAAATCCTTGGTATGAGAATAACAAGAGATAAGAAAAATTGCAAATTGACATTGTCTCAAGGTGAGTACATAGAAAAGGTGTTGCAGAGGTTTAGAACGCAGAATGCAAAAGCAGTCAGCACACCTTTGGCAAGCCATTTCAAACTAAGCAAGCATATGTGTCTAGAGACATAGGAAGAGATAGATTACATGTCCAAGATTCCCTATTCATCAGCAGTTGGGAGCTTGATTTATGCCATGGTGTGCATAAGACCAGATATTGCACATGCAATGGGAGTTGTGAGTAGGTATATGAATAATCTAGGTAAAGAGAATTGGAAAGCAGTACAGTTGATTCTCAGGTATTTGAGAGGTACCACTTCTCATGCATTATGTTTTAGAGGTTCAGACACTATTCTACAGGGATATGTTGATGCAAATATGGCTAGTGATAAAGACAGTAGGAGGAGCACCACAGGGTATGTTTTCGCTGTAGGTGGAACATCAATAAGTTGGATTTCAAAACTGCAACAAGTTGTTGCACTTTCAACAATAGAAGCATAGTATGTTGCTGCTACAGAGGCTAGTAAGGAGATGATTTGGTTGCATAGGTTCATGGAAGAATTGGGTAAGAAATAGGAGAATAGTAGGCTGTATAGTGACAGCCAGAGTGCCATTCATATTACAAAGAACTCAACTTTTCATTTAAGGACTAAAAATATAGAACTCAACTACCACTTCATAAGATCTGTTCTAGATGAAGAACTGCTAAAACTGGAAAAGATTCACACTAGCCAGAATCATGCAGACATGTTGACAAAGGAAGTAACCAGAGAGAAACTGAGTTCCTGCTCGGTTTTTGTTGGCCTTAGAGCATGAAGGTGAAAAAAAAATTGCCAAGTCCAAGGTCCAGCAAGTGCAGTAGTGGTGGAGTTGTCGTGATTAGTCTCTAAGTGGGAGATTGTTGGTTGTGGAGCCTAATCTTCCAGATCCAGAGATATTATTCAGTTGTGATTGTAACCCAAGAGTATTGTACACTCGTTCCTGTTGCCTTGGGGTTTGGGGAAGCACCCGAAAAAAGGGGGTTTGGGGGCAACACCCCCAAGTCATGGGGGCAGCATGCCAGAGTCACAGGGGATTGGGGGTAGTGCCCTCGAGAAAATGGGGGTTCGAGGCAGAGCCCCCCCAAAAAAATTTTGGGATGTCTGTTGGCCAATAGTATTGCGGACCCATGGTATTGGGTTAACCCTAGAATTTTTCCCATGGTATTTCCCCTATAAAAGAGAGCATTGTAAATTGACAGGATATGGTATTGTATTGTATTGTACTGGAAGAGAGAGTGTGAGAGTGTGAAGAGGAAGTGCAGCGATTTTGCTGCAGGGTGTATCCCTTCATCTTTCTGGACTGTAATAAAAGGAATGGCAAATTTCTTTGTGGACGTAGCCCATCATTTGGGTGAACCACATTATATATGTGTCTCTCTGTAATTTTTTAATGTGTTTTGCATCTTGTTTATTGATTTAACTGTATATCTGTTATTGCTCTGTGGTCCTGTTTTCTAACATCTCGGATAACTACTTTTGCAAATCATAAAAAAAAATTTAGGCAGTTATCATCTTCATCAAACTCTTTTACTTTTCAATTTCAACTTTACCGTGAAGATAGTTTTCTTTACAGTTTGTAATTAGAGTTGAAAATTATTAAACTAGAATTCTTGGTAATGCACAGCATCCAAATTTGTTAAAACAAAGAACTGAGTTTCGCCAAAATTCACGGTATTAAATTCCACATTATAGCATTTAAAATGTCAGACCTAGTAATAAAGTTCTGATAGTAGTTTGGTAAATCCCAAAGAAAAATCTGCAGAGAAAAGGTTCATGATTGTGGTGTTGTGCTCTACAAAAACCAACTAAGCTTTGAGGCCCTCATAGGTAAACAAAACTAAAGGTGTGATCTTATATACAACTAACAGAAAAGATTATAGAAGTATTTTTTAAAATACCTTATCTTCCAAAGGTGGTTCATTCCAGAATATACATAGTCACTAATTTCTAAAAACAATAGAGTTGCGGTATCGAAACCCTTATGGGTTTTTACAGTAATAAACAGGCTTGAGAACCCAAAAAGAATGTTTATAGTAGAATAGTCATTTAAATACTACACAGGTAATAAAAACACCCTTAAAGTAACTCTACCTACCTTACCAAAGTCTTGCTACCACTTTCATAACCGCGAACAAGAAAACAGAGATAAGACCCGAAACCCCGGAGACATTTTATTAGACACTAAGAGACCCAGCTTATCCATAGAGCCATGATAAAATAAGACTATGAGTCTTACGGATTGAAGTTCTCCTCAATCATCATCCAACGCAGACCTCCATGCAAAATATATCTCTGTTATTTCCTGCGTGCACAAAAGAAAAGATTCAGAGGTTAAAACATGAAAAGAAGGATGATCTTAAAATCTTTTCATTCTAAAAAATGAAAATCTGCATGGTATAGTTTTAACTTTACCTTCTTATAAATATACAGAGTAACACCACTTTCTCCAATTCTATTGTTTTGAACCTCAACCACGAACAAATAAATCTTGGTCAGTTTTTGAAAAGGATGAGGATCGGGCTCAGGTCTTCCTCCATATCTCTTCTCTATCAGTAGTGTTACAAAGCCAAACATCAAGAAGCCAATAATGTTTACAGGAATATCATAAAAACTAAGCAGAACACCATCAAAACTACTATTGTGACTATCGAAGATTCATTAAAAACCTAGGGCGTCATGTTATGTCCTTTTTTCCAGTCACACGGTTTTCACAAGGATTGATTTATGACTTGTCTTTCATTTGCAGTGGTCACCATCAAAAGGTTAATACCTAAGTAAACCATTGCATAAATTTCAAAACCATTTTTGATGGATAAGTTCTCACCTTAATGTAAAGCATATGATTTAATTGTGTAACATAGTATGAACTAGGAACATGTGATTTTATAAAACCTTGGTGCCCCTTTTATTTATGAGCTTGAAGTCTGATAGCCCAAGTTTCCTCTTGAAAGTCAAGGGTGAATGCTTTAACCTGCACCGAGGAAATACAAATTTTCATGCATTAGCCTAGAGGGCTAAGACTACGAAACTTACTTATCAACTCTGTTTAAACTAAACAAAATAATAAACAGTTGCTACAATAGTATTTACAAGAAAACGGATAAAATGAATTTATTATTTTCCATTATGCGTCGACCAATGGTCTTAAGCAAACAGACCAGCGTTTCATAGTTAACATAATTAACTAAAGGGTGTGTGCAAGAAGTCGAGGGTCTCTTTTGGCGCGTTAGATGCAATACAAAACTAAAAAAATAGGCATCCATAAACTTGCATGGATATTTTGAGACACTTGCACAATGAATCTTGCGATCAGTAAAAACTAAGAAATGTATGAAATTGAATGACCTTTCCAAATATATATATTTTTTCTATTGAAAATGCTATTAACTATCTAAAGTTAGATAAATTTTAACGGGCACTTTTTATTTTTTGGACAAATTATAAGGTATATGTTTTTGTGGGTGCAGCATTTGAGTGTCTAAATGATGGAATAAACTTACAAAAACTGGTATACAT